>VRMD01001818.1:0-15302 GCA_009872375.1 Sminthurides bifidus | reverse complement strand
TATTCGATCATTTAATCAGAAAAATTGTATCAAGGGTCCGAATTCGTTGAACAGACTTAGCGCTGTCAACGTCAATGCTTATACTATGGCCACTCACACAAAATTCAGCTCTCACACTTATGAACAACCGATATGCTGTGATTTTGATAGCAGCCAGGTACTTGTATTTTATACCGGTATACTGGTATTTTTACATCAATACCGATACCAATACCAATACTGAAAAATCGCCAAAAAATATCAATAAATACCAATACCAACACCAATACCGATACCAATTCTCCATCCCTGGTCAGGATTAGTAACACTTAGATTGTACTCAATTGTTCTCCAGTGTAGTGTACACACACGGACATGATGTAGAGCTACAGGCTATTACGGCTGTCATAATTTTATGTTCATCCGTGTAAATAAATCCCATGTTTTTTGATTTCTAATCAATGCACTGTTTACCCTACATTCTGGTACATTGACTAGAATAGGGTAAACCCTAACAACTACTCGTTTTGCATCTTGAAACGCTTCAAAACTCGTGAGGTTGAGATTATGATAGTCAGTGTGAACTTTGGAACTGAAGAGGCAGGATACTGCTGTCATGGACGACTGCTTGAACATGGGTTCGAAACCCGTAAGTTTTAGCATGTCAGAGAAATTGGCCAGAAAACGAGCATTACAACGTCAGCGGGATCACAGAGCGAGAACAACGTTTGCAGGCGTGTTCGGGAATACATATGGCCCGACTGGCATTGTTCCAGTCTCAAGAACGGTTTCTCACACGCACAGCGTCGTCAATTTCTTTGCTGTGAACTAGTGATCTTACAAAATCGCTGCAACAGCCACAACCGATCCAATTTATTTCTCCAAAGTGCACAGTTAACGAAGCAAAGCATGCAGTGCAGAGTTTACTTTCAGAAGTGACGAAACACATTCGAGGCGTGGTCGTCTACTAGTACGCCAAACTGAAATCTGGAAAGTTATTAGTGAAATGAATCATAGAACCATACTTTATTTTGATAAAAGTTATTATGCAGAAGTTACTGTTTCTATCGTTGTTCACTTAAATATTAATTACTCTCTAGATAATCAAAATTACTTTTTCCAGTAACGCCAAATAGTTGCCCCTGTTGGAAGCTTGTAATGGAGAATATATAAGCTATTGATGAGAAGAATTACTGTTACGTTGCATGTGCTGCATTGGATTTTATGAAACCAGATATTTTTGTATTGTACTTTGTATATTCTTGTATTGTACTACCGAGCGAGGAAATTAAGAAAAAGCTTGAGTAAATCCAAAGCGGTAATATTTAATTGTAATATTTAACTGTACTATACATTTATAACTTAAAACTAAGATTTATCTCTGTGCAGGAGTAAGCCTGTTTCCTTCCCTGGGTTGCAAAAGTTGCCTCAACAATGCGGTAGATGTTGCCTTCCTTCCGTGTGGCCATCTGGTTTGTTGCCGATGTTGTGGCGAAAAACTTCCAAAGTGTCCCATCTGTCGTAAGACCTGCATGGCTTTAGGCAATGTTTACAAATCGTGAGTGTGTACTGGGCCTGTTGCTTCTCAGCCCAAACAAGTATAAGCTTTATTAAGTATGCTTTCTTTCATTATGTTATTGGTCCTCCGGCAGTGGAAACAGTAACAATTCTTTCACAGGGTTTTGAATCGAGTACTTTGTTATAAAATTCATTTTCTCTGGATCGAGTGAGCGCAAAGTATTGATCCTTTTGTCATTTTGAAGCTCATATTGTGGGCTTTTCATATCACGAGCAAAAAATTCACCAACAGTCACGTATTGCTCCAGAGGCATCAAACAAACCAAAAAAGGGACCGCTTTTCCAGAGCTACCCGAAGCAAAGTTGATTTCCTACCCTTTCAGGGTTTCTATTAATTCATACTAGCGCTAAATCATGTGTTTCACTACTGTGCAATGCCTAATTATATGATCAGGTTAAATAAAGTTTTAATGTAGCGTAAAACATGGCACATCAATCTCAACTCCAACACTAAATCTGACGATCGGTTCTGTAAGTAATTATTCAAAACCACGATGTTTGAAAATTCTTTTATCCTACATACATCGCAACGAGTCAAAGCCTGAGGGAGGAGGCAGATTTCTCAGTGAGCCCGATGCATAAACATGGCGGATAGTGTCCTCACTGGACAAACTGGAGAGCAAATAACATGCAGCTGTACGGTTAAGGCCTGACCTTTGATTGGGCGAGAGCATGATTACTAAAACATGTACTGGAGACAACCATACGGTATGTGATTGCAGCCAAGCAATAATAATACATTAACTGAACCACATTTCGAGCTCTACATTTCCAAATTAAAGGTTTTAAAACCGATGAAACAATTAAAATAAAACGTGAAATCAACCAACTTCGATTGAGATTGAATTCGCCAAAGATGGATACGATAAGAATTAGTGATATCATCTAAATTTTCCGAGAGGAACAAAGCTGCTTTCAGCTCAAGGTGAAATTCAGGACGAAAAACGAAAAGAATTTCAGCAGAAGCTATGGAAACTTAAGACCAAGTACAACGAATTGTTCCCCAACAAGTATCACAGGTAGATCGTACATCTCGTCAATAATATGTAAATAGGGGGAATAGCCCATTTTTGGATTATTCCCCCATTAATGCTGTAGGGATAGGCGGATCCAAAAACGGGCTATTCCCCCATCTTATGTTGAAGGATAAGGCCGACGAAATTGTACCCGGCAGAGGGGAGTGCAGCCTCGGTAAGGCTTGCTTCTCTCATGGGTTGGAGCAGTAAAGTTAAGTACAAGCTAAGCGTTGAGATTCAATTTTCAATTATGGGTACCCGTTGATGTTTTTCAATGTATATGCATTATCGACAGCTCTAATATGAAGACACTTTCTGAAAACCAAGGTCGAAAAACAAGTTTGTTTTTCTCGAAATGATACTGAATGTGTGACGAGTTTCTACCCTTGATTGAAGGAACATGCTTTAAAAGAAAATTAGACACAAAGATACATTGTAAACAATGGCCTTGGACTCTATGTAGCTCCTCTTTAAGCTTTTGTTCGCTGATGCCGAGAGAAAGAAGCTTTCCAAAAATTAACCGCAAAACCTTGAACCTTTTCCTTGATTAAGACGCTGAAGTTGTACTTGCTTACAAAATTTCTACTGTCGAAGTATATACGAGGCATTCAAACTGAAGAGTCATTACTGTTTCGAATTCAGAGTAGGTTAGATTGTTAATACCTTCTGCGAAATAATACCAAATTTATCCAACCGCTGCACCTACTAAATTAATTCAAAATGGCAAACAAGTACTTGTACTGCAGATTTGCAACACCAACAGTTGCAGTAACTTTGTTATTGATTACAACAGGCCTGTTAAGACTGAATGCGGTGAAGCTGTTTTAGAAAGCTGTCTCACGGAGCACATTTTGATGGAGCATCTGCTTCTGAACAATAGTGTCATTTGAGCTGCCGATTTTAAAAACCCAAGTTTAGGCAAGAAACTGCTTCAATAAGGGTTTCAGCAAGCTGTTATTGCTAAACAAAGTTACTTTGCTCCATCCAAACGGCGAAACAACAAGAAGGATGACCCAGCTCCTGAAATCGGCAATGTGTCTCAGGCTGTTATTACGGCAGCCTCGGATGAAATAGACTCTTTGTTTGATTCCGTGCCAACAGATGAGTGGCCTTTGAGAAGCGAACTTGTCACAATGCCAAAGCGCTTTGTGAAGCTTATGAGAGTGGTGAGTAGCTGTTTGAATGTGGCCATTCTCGAATGATTGCTAGAAGTATCTGACAGTGAAGACGGAATAGAGGCGAGTGGTGATTCTGTGAACATGATTTATGGCTTCTCGTTGCAAAATTATGCTGGTATTGATCAAAGGTTATTATTTAAGGTCATTGATTACCTGGACCTGGAAGCGAAGAAAGTAGAAATTTACTCCAGTGGGTCAGACACCAATGTGTCATTGGCTGAAGTATCAGCAGAGACAACAAAAATGTTTCTCAAGTACAAGAAAAGGACAAATGCAGGAGCAAAGGTTCGTCTCCAGATCTTTTACTAACATTTTGTACCAATATTAAACTTCATCTATTGTTCAACTCATCTTTTTTACATTTTAGTCTTTGAATAGTAAAAATGTAACCAGCATGAAACGAAGCGAAGAAGTATCCACGGAAGATGATAATTCCGCTCTACTGCAGGCTCGGAATTCATGCACATCCATCAGCAGCTGCGGCTTAGATGACAAAAAGCGAAGCAAGACAATGAAAATCAAAGCTTGTGTAAGTTTTATTATCACCTTGTTTACCATGTTGAAGGCAATTAGCTTTAATCCATTGCTTACTGTCATTGAACGCGCAGCCAAAACGGTTCAAAATTATGGAACAACCATCTCATTCAAGACACTTACAGCAGGAGTTAGCCGAGTGAAGACGGGCTGAAGCTACCACCCCAGGAACTTTACAAGAAGTGAGGAGTTATCAGTAGCAGAAGGACTTGATTCAAGCGTAAGTTGGATTGATTTTATTAAACATTAGTAACTGTTGTCACGTCCAATGTTACATAGAAATTAAACTGTGATTTTGAAATAACTTTTAGAGACAAGGAACAGCCTTCGACTTCGAGAAAGTTGCAGCAGGAGTCGGCTGCGCAAAAACGAAGAGAATCGCGAGAATCGCGACGAAGAGAAATATCGCAAAAGGAACTGGCTGAGCGAAGACGGACTGTAACCTCAATCCCGGGAAAATTGCGTGAAAACAAGATTTCACGAGAACCGAAAGATTCTCTACACTGTAGATCGTAAGTGTTTTTGATTTCATGTGATGGAATATCCTGGGTTACGCATAATGTAAGACAAACTACGACATTATTTTGTTCGGTTTAAGACACAAGCTGCAGCTTTCGGGTTCAAAAAAGTTTCATCAGGAGCTATTAACTCGGAAAAAGGCTACTACATCACAATCAAAAGAAAGCAAACGTTCTCAGGAATCAACTCAGCTTGAAAGATCCGGATCGTAAGTTTTACTAAAGAACATTCATTAACTGTAAATATTAGACACCGTGCAACCTCGAAGCAAAAAGTTGCACCGCAAAGACATGTGGCGCATACTGCCTCGGATGGAGCATCAGATTTGAAGCGGAACAAAATCATCGTAAGGAAGCAACTGTGTAAGTTTAGTTTTAGTTTTTAGTTTTTTTTAAGTTTAAAGTTTAAAGACAGCCGGTTCGTCATTACATGTTTTATAACAAGCACTGGTATCATGAATGACATCATTTTTGATTTCTGAGAACCGGTGAAAAAATTAAAAAGCGGAAACCTTGCGTGATTTATTCTTCGGATGAAACATCAAGTGAAGATGAATCAACTGCAGTCGATCAAACTGCGGCTGCTCAAACTGGTATCAGGAACAGAAACCAAGCTATTTTGGTGGATTTATGCAAAGAACAGTGCGAAGCACTAAAGCTTAAGTTACAGTCTCCGCAGCCGGGGGTGAGCCAATGCAAACAACATTCAAAGATATTATCACAAAGGCAAATTCTGAAAGTAAATTTTAATTAATCTTGCAGTCTAAACCAAGAAAACCCACAAGATGGTGGTCATAAATACCATGATGACAATGAAATATCTTATGAACATCAAACGTTTATGAACAACTGTTGCGGATTAGCGCTCATTACTCATTTTTAATTAATTTCGATGTTACCAAAACTTTTGTTATTTTTTATTCCATCTTTATTAGTTAAAAGAATTGTGTGTTTGAAATGTAGCGGTGGTTCTATGTTCTCTTTGTGACAATATTCTTAGTTTTTGGACTGAATTGATGGTGTGAATTGATTTATAGTTCTCATTTCATCCGTCGTGACTTTTCCTTTTTTAAACTACTTTTGGATTCAGAAGTTGTGATTGAGGCGATACTTGTATCAGCCTTATTGCGCAGAGTATTTCACAAATGTGTTAGCCACCCCTAAAATCTGCTAAAGGGCTAGGCAGAACTCCGTCAAATTTTGCGCACAGTTAAATAAAACAATGCTGAGTGTAATAAAACCAACCGCATTGAGTTACACTCAGTAGTTCCAATATTACGGCCTAGAATATTCAAGAAAAGTCGGAAATTTTATCTGAAATTTGTTAGCCACCCACTACACAGTCCGAAAGGGGCCATACCATTTAGCTGGAATTTAGTGCAAAGGTAGAACACATCACGCTGATGACAGTAAAACAAACCGCATTAAAATCTGATAAGCCGTTCCGGAGATATGCTACGGAAAAGGGGATTTCGGGGTGTGACATACGTACTGTAACGAAGTCCTGGCTCAAAGACTAGGTTGTGTGTAAAAGTGCGTGTCTAGAATAGTGACTGAGTAAATCTCAGTTATGACGCTGTATTAATTGTGAATCAATTAATACAGTTGACTATCATGCATTTAATTAATGATGAATTCCAGACTCTGCTTCAAAGCTTAAGAGAGCTTTTATTTAGATGCAAAGCAGTTCAAAGTCAGAATTAAGAATGATCTCTTTTACCACTATTTGAACAAGTATGAAGTTGAATCATGCTTGATCGATAAACAAACATTAGTGTTCATAGTAACGAGGGATCGTTACAGTACTCATAGCATACATCCAGTAAGGTACGAAGATGGGGCTTCCCATATGTACTTTAGATGGTCGATTCTGATACAGCATCGGAAGGTGTGTTCAGCGATAATAGACATAACTCTATATGACAATGTGTGGGGTCACAGGAATTTTTTTAAATCTTTCAATTTATTTAAAAGTTAGCCACCCCCTACACAGCCCGAACGGGCCATGCCATTTAGCTGAAATTTGGCACGGAAAATCGAATTTCGGTGTGTGACATACGTATTTTAAACTTGCATGGGTTATCTCATGACTTGCAATTTAGACGGTCGATTCTTGTTCAGTATCGAAAGGTGTGCTCAGCGGTAACAGACAAAACCCTATGTGGCAATATTTGAGGTCAAATTCTGCATAAAAAATGTACGGCCTTTGGCGAAGTGCGGCCAAAAGTCATTTATTTCAGCAGAACGGCTGGGCCTACGACATTGGGAGTTAACTTTTCGTAATCCTCGTCCCAAAATGAACCGTAGTAGCCGGGTTTACAAAATCTCCTTGACATAAAAGTGTACACGTAATCGTGTTTAGATGGGATAAAATCGGTCTTTCCAGTTCTAGAAACGCATATCCTGCTATCAGCGCTTTTCTAGCCTGTGTTTCTGTTTT
Organism: Sminthurides bifidus; assembly: GCA_009872375.1. Taxonomy (NCBI): domain Eukaryota; kingdom Metazoa; phylum Arthropoda; class Collembola; order Symphypleona; family Sminthurididae; genus Sminthurides; species Sminthurides bifidus. The sequence goes on along the minus strand of VRMD01001818.1, from coordinate 8,059 downwards.
AGTAGGCTTCCCGTTGTCCTGCTCAGCATAAAAACCTACCGATAGGTCTTCTTTCTGCTTTGAAATAAGGTTTTCTAACATACAGCGATAGCTGTAGTTTCCATCAGCCGTGAAAACCATTCGTTCATTGAAGTAGATCGTAAGGTTTTGAAACAAACTGTACAACAGATTATTGGTTCCGAAAACGACTGGGGACTCAGAACCAGGAAGCGCCGTTCCATCAGCCTTAACTACCTTTATTCGCACATATAAGACTGACTTCCGAAAGTCGTAAAACAGTGTTTCATTTTCTCGTATTTCAAAGTCAATACTTCCGCTGCTAGTTAGAGGGGTGACCGGACTGTAGCTTGTGTACTCATGATTTACTGGAAGTTTTCTGAAATCCGCCTGAAATCCTTGATGAGTAGACGTATCTAGAATGAGAACCCGTTGCTTCGTTTTCCACTTTTGCGTTTTCTTTTACCGCCTTTAACCCGTCTTTTCTTGGTTATTCCTCGATTCCCTTTTGATTTCCCTTTGTGACGTCTTCCTTTGCCTCTCCCAATTATAATTTTTGGCCCCTTTTTGCCTCCTCCTCCTCCGGTTTGCACACGTAGTCTTCTTCTTCGTTGCTTAGAAACTGCCGCCTGCTTTGACGAACCAGAGACAGGAACGACGTAGTCGCTTTCAATCTGGGAAAATGCCCCACCACTTTGAGTCAGTGGTACTAATCAGCAACCTTTGTCGTCACAGTACACTTCGGAATTCGCCATCCTTACTGCTTGCAAGCAAGAGTCTTCCTAGTCTTCCTTGCCGTGGGACGTAAGTTGTCTACTTTTCATGTCAAGGACAATTTCGAAATAGCAGGGTAACGCCAGATGGGTAATGAACTGCCTAATGCATAAGGTTTACATGTCTTCCATCTATGTCATTTATTGTGAAATCCATAAAGCTGTAGACATTTGGCTTTACTCTGTAGAATTCCAACTTTTCGAGTTCCAGATATTGCGGACCGATTATTTTTGTCGGAAGCAAATACCTCAAAACGCTTTCAAATCGTTCGTTAACCCAACTCTCTTCAATTGGATTACATTTGAGGATCCATGCAGGTGACGGCTGCTCAATATGTGCATAAATTGAACAGGTAGATGATGATTTTGGAGGTAAATCCCATTTTGTTTCGAACATATCTCTCAACTCATCGGGCAAAGCCAATTTCACCTCCGTTTCTGTCGTGTTATTGACGGTCAGAGTTCTTTGATTAGCCGATACGATCAATTCATACGATATTAACTTTGAGTAATTTTTAACTCCGTAACTTTGATTTCCGAAGTTGAAGCATCAAATGTAAACTCATCTAGCTCATCCATTTCAAATTCATCATTTCTAGCTTGGAGTTGCAGCTGCATGGTTAGGCCGCGATTCATGGGAATGGATGAAAATAGTTTCTCCGATCCAACTCCTTCTTCTGAAACAGTGTTTCTCTTAAAAAAATTTCTGGCAAGTCTTGATCAAGTACTGCATCATAAACCGATGAATTCCGGAACTGGCAATTCAGAACATCTTTGCCGTCTGTATCTTTCACATACTTAAACGTTAATCGAATGTTGATTTTATCAGTTGCAAGCCATCTATTCCAAACATTCAGATACTCGAAAAATTTGCCAATGTCTTTCTCATACGATATGGTCTTAATATCTCTATGGGCAAAGTTAATCGTTGTTTTGCCATCATGTTCCCGAGGAAAAAATGAATGGGAGTACACTGAAGCACTATAAGATATATTTTTCACTGCACGGATCCATTTACCTTACGTACAATCACGAGGTTTAGGGAAGTAGTATTTGAAGGATTTGGGCGAGTTGAAGGGAAATAAGTTGCAGGTGATACTGTACACCCCCACCTCAAACTCATATTTATAAAATGTTCCTCTTATTCTTTCGAGTTCATATACTACGGGTTTCGTCCAGACATTTTTTGCTACTGTGTACACCTCCTATGACCAGCCAGCTTCATATCCTTTTGAAAATGCATTTAGTTTCTTGTTGCTGATTCTTAGTTTGTCGCCAACTTTGTAAACAGGCATATCTTGTTTTGTTTTTAAGTGCTTATCGTAGAGCCGCCTCCAAACGATAGGACTATATTCAAGATTTACTTCAGATGGCTTGAAACCATGAACTGCCTTTGTATTCTTAATACTTTCCACCACTTTCTGCAAATACGGAAGCCAAGCATGTGATCTTTTCTCATGCCATATTTGCGCCATTCTGGTGAAAATCGTTCTTATCATTCTTTCAGCAAGACTTGCCTTTATGGATAAAAACGTGTGAAACATTTTGATTACATGTTTCTCCAGCATTTGCTTGCATTGACTGTTTGTGAATTCAGTTCCATGGTCAGACATAAAAACCACAGGCTTTCTCCCTGACTTAATGAGAATGCTTTCATAAGCTTTTGTAACTCAATTCGCTGATTTGTTCTTTAGTGGTTCAGCAAAACCGAATTTTGAAAACCCATCGACGACTACAAGTATACAAGTGCGATTCCGGTTAGCTTTCAAACGCTTGTACTTAGCGAGAATCTTAAAGCAACTGGTACTTATCTTCCCTTATTACCCGATACACTCTCGACATTTTGAAGCATCACAGATGCAACCCCCTGACAGGCGGAAGCAAATGCAAATGAAGCAAGGATCTTTTTAAGCAGCTAGAAATTTTGAAGCAAGAAACGTTTAGCACTCCGTATGTTTAACACTCTCTTCTGCATCACAGATGCAACCCCCTGACAGGCGGAAGCAAATGCAAATGAAGCGAGGATCTTTTTAAGCAGCTGGAAATTTTGAAGCAAGAAACGTTTAGCACTCCGTATGTTTAACACTCTCTTCACCGCCGCTGCGAACTGTCTTTTGTACTTCCGAATTAGGGTTTTTTCTTTTTTAGTATGGGCTACACGATCAGCATTCACAAAGAATTCAAGTAGGTTTTCCACTTTGTTATCTTCTAGTTTTAACAATAGCAACTTGAATTGCTGCTTTCGTTTTAAAGAAACAACGATTTGAATCAGTTGACACGTTTCAGTACTCATTTTTAAGCAGTAAAGACGAGCATATTGTTGTCCTCTCGGAAAACTTTTGATCGCACTCTGAGATCGTTTGGGGTGGCGGCAGCAAAATCAAACATCAAGTATCCCCTTGGCTCACTCGTAGCTCGTTTATACGCGTCTTGTACCCAGCCAATGTTCTTGGGTGAAAAATTCTTGGCAATTTGAGTGGTCACAGCTCTGTAGCGGGGAGAATCAAAGATGACAAGGTATTATGTATTGTCTTGAATGATGTTTGTTTCTTTTGAGAATGCCTTTTGCAGCGTTAAAATGCACGAAAAATCCATGTGATGACAACCACGAATGAAAAAATCGTCCACAAGCTTGGATATCTCTCTATTTTTCAATTCTCCAAAAAGATCGTCAAGAATTAGCAGTGAACCCGGCTGAAGTAAATTGTTAGCTTCAAAAACATTATCAGACAACGTAATTGACTTATCGCTTTCCGATTAAGAAAGCTCCTGATTTATCTTGTAGTAAACGAAAATGACACTGCAAATTCTTTGTCAAAAATGAGCTTTCTATTTTTTGTAATTTGGTACACTAGTTGACTTTTTCCTATTTGAGACGGTCCAATGATAACCATAGAAGCTGGAGTTTTCAAAGTTGCTGTTTTGTAAAGACTGAGTTTATTGAATTGAAACATTTCGTTTTATTACATGTATCGATTTTGTTCTAGCTTGTAGTACCCAAAAGGTACGGTGTCAATGCCTTTCTCTAAAATGTAGTTTTTACAGAAAAAGCGCTGTAGGTAAGCTCCGTCTTTTTAACTTTTAATGTGTACAGCTGTTGCTCGATACCTCTTATTACATTCATTGTTACATTATGAACTCCACCCTTTCTTAATACCTTTTCATGTGTTTAATAAGTTAGAGAATTCTGCTTATACTTATTTATCCCTTTTGCTGCTGCTTTACCGTTTATAATGTTACATTTGTCATCGATATCTACTGTAAGATTTAGTAGCTAGCGCAATGAAACTCTTAGTTCAGCTTGGGGGTATTCACTTTTCAAGTAGCCGCTCTTACCTATGTTCGTTTTATCGAATAATGGATGATTTGGGCTGTAATTTGAAAACTCGAAAATTTCATTTTGATTTTTTAGCACGTGCCAGATATTATTTTCAGAATGATACAGCCCTACAATCATAGAATAAGAATCAGTATAAAAGTATAATAATTTTGTAGCCCTAGACGCGAAAATTCCGTACTTTGATTGCTCACAATACACTATAAAAATGTGCTTTTGATTAATTTAGTACACTGCTGCCCAGAAACAGTGAGTCGTAAAATGAACAACATTCTGCTTGTGGGTGATAATGGCAGTATTCTCATCAATTATAATGAGCGAATGAAAAGATGGTTTTGATATTCCACGCTGAAAATTGATCGGATCCATAACGACTACTTTTTCGCATGTTCGTAATCCGAATCGCTAATTTCGCTCTCTGTCAAGAGGTTGTAAAATTCCTTCTTTGATGGCAGTCCTTTGCATTTCAAACAGTTAACATCTTTTATAAAGTCGTACGCCATATACTGCTTACCGAAGACTGTTTTAAGGTCATTCTTATCAATATTGCGAAAGTATTTCCTTGTTTCCCAAAAGAAAGAAAGACCTTCTTTTTCATAAGCCGACCTAGTCAATGCGTCAAGGCTACCGCCCAACTTTGGTAAGGAATCCATTCTACTGATAATGTTATTTACCTGAATACCATTACACTTTTCGGAATTAACAGCAAACAGCTTGACGGATGTAACTAATTTCGATTTGAAACCTTGGCATAACAGTTTGTTATCAAATCCAGCAGATTTATGAAACAATATTGGCACAAAGCGTCAAGCTTAAATCTGCAGATTGCATCTTGTCCATGTTACTGCTGTAACCCTATTATTATGCCAGCTAGAAAGCCCTTTAGAGTGCGTATGCTCGTGGTGCAAATAGCAGAACCATTACCTATCGGTGTCATCGCAGTAAGCACAATGTTCAGATTTTTCAACCAAATCTATCTCTTCCCCATCCAGAGCAGCCATGCCATCATCAAACTTCATGTCTTCAAACTTTAGTGCTGATTCATAAAACTTTTCAATGGCATTTTCTCCAAAGTAATCAAAATACTGTGTTCCCTCTGGGGTCTTCTATCGCATCCAGCTTCCTTTGAGTTGGAACTCTTTGACTCAATTTTTTGGCTAGCGGCACGGCAGTTGTTTCAAAATCTGCATACATGATGTGGCTGAGCTTCCACAGATAATGATAGTTTTCAAATTCAGTGAAAAGCGGCTTGCCATTAGGATCAGGCTCCGGTAATACAATTTTTTGGACGCCTAGTCCTTCACATAAGCGTAAATGTTTATTTACAGCTTCCTGAGTAGAAAACTGGTTGATACAGTAAAAACTAATAAACTTCTTGTGGTGTTGATCCCCCCAATGGCCTTACTCAGATTAGTTATAGCAATGTTATGATAATATTTACCCTCATGATCCAGGATAAGCAGCAGGTTAGCAATTTTCGCACACTTCTTACTACTGACTCGTACAGGATAAAAGTCAACAACGTCATCATGGCTTTTCTGGCTGTGTTGGGAAGTCGTTATCTCTATAATCATAAAGCGGGATATATTTCCTGTAAGCTGAAAGTTTATGTTTGTCCTTGGGAGCGATCTCGTGGTGATGCAAGCAAGCTAAAACACTATACATAAAGCAATGAGTACCTGGGTTAGCCAAGTTGACAAAATCTCTGTGATTTCTTAACGCTTCTGGTAGCTGCACCCTCCCTCTTCCCCGTAAAGGACGATATTTTGCAATAACAATGTCAAGGAATATAACATTCTTGACTGTGTATCCTGAACCACGCTCATTCCAGCTAGCCAAACACGTATTGATGTAATCAGCCGCTCTCTCCATAACGCTGTCAATGGAAAATCGGATGTCGCAAACTTAAAAAACCAGACTTAAAATATGCTACAGTTGAATCTACCGCAGGATTTTCCATTATTAGCTTAAATGTGAACTCACCCCTCATTGTGTGATGAATTGAAAGAAAGTGCTTTAGAACGTTAACAATATTCGACTGCAGGTCTTCAAAAAGCTGTAGAATTTCGACAACCGGTTCTGTCGCAGTGTTCGTGTAGCGAAGCGTTATCAATGTCCCTTTTTGTGCCGACTGATGGACATTAAAGTCACCAAGATCAATATCGAAGTTAGCTCCAGATCCTTTTTGATTTTTGCAAAAACGGTGGTCGGTGTCGTCAACCATTGTCCCGCAAGAATTGCATTGGTGTTTTAATAAATGTATGTCTAGTTGTTTACCAGTCCAACTCGTGAAATCACATCCCACAACCGGACAGTTCAACTGTAAATAATTGAAATAATTAGCAGAAGAACGTTTAGCAAAACAGCTAGAACTAGACTTACTGGTTTTCGAGCACGCTTTCTCTTATTCCTGTATTTCAGATTTTCCCAATAGTCCGAACGTTCATCATTGGGCGAATGAGAAGCAGCACTTAATTTATCAGACCCGTCACTTGTTTCGGACGAAGATGCGTAATTTTCTCCAATTAAATCCATCGCGTACGAGTGGCTTGGATGGAATCTAGTTTCTAAATGATCTTTATCGTTTCTATGCTCGGCTTCTAATCCACAACATGACGTACGCTTTCTCTTATTCCTGTATTTCAGATTTTCCCAATAGTCCGAACGTTCATCAGTGGGCGAATCACACTGAGAAGCAGCACTTAAGTTATCAGACCCGTCACTTATCTCGGAGGAAGATGCGTAATTTTCTCGAATTAAATCCATCGCGTGCGAGTGACTTGGATGGAATCTAGTTTCTAAATGATCTTTATCGTTTCTATGCTCGGCTTTTAATCCGCAACATGCGACGAGAAAACGCTTTTATCTTGGGAACCGGCATTTCGTGAGAAAACGATCCCGAAATAAAACTCTACGGGGGTTTTCTTTGTTCTCAAATCTTTTGTCAAACCTATTGCATTTGCTTTAAATCCCTTCTGAATAGGTTCGATCATACGTAAAGTCCTATTCGTAATTTTCTCGAATTAAATCCATCGCGTACGAGTGACTTGGATGGAATCTAGTTTCTAAATGATCTTTATCGTTTCTATGCTCGGCTTCTAATCCACAACATGACGATCGCGACGAGAAAGAAATTTTTATCGTGGCAACCGGCTTTTCGTGAGAAGACGATCCCGAAATAACGGGGGGTTTTCTTTGTTCTCAAATCTTTTGTCAAACCTATTGCATTTGTTTTAAATCCCTTCTGAATAGGTTCGATCATACCTGAAGTGACATAAGGAGGAAATGAGATTTTTGAGACGTAAGTTTTAACGGTCACTGCGGAAACAGTATCAATAGCGCTGAGCGCAATCCAAATTTCAGCATTCGGCTGTTAACTCAGCTTCCGAATACTTGTTCTGACTTTGTTAAAATTATTTGTGCTTACCGCGCCAAATCTAGAATTAGATCCGCTATTTGAGTTTTTGCCGATATTCATCCAACACAAATTCATCAAATTCACTTCTGTTCAATGAAGCCCAAGATGCCTCCGGTAAAGAAACGAAAAGCAGCTCCTCACAGAGTAAGTTTTTTAATTCACTTGTTACTGCGTTGCTTGAGATCAATTTACTGCAATGTTTAATTTTTTACAGGCTATTCCGACTCCGGAAACTAGCGATGATGAAGGTTTGGATGATTCATTCATTGAGAAATGTAAAACAGTCCCAGGACTAAGCTCCATCCATAACAACTGGTCCATGTTAATGACGGCTTTACCTCTAAAAAATCGTTTGTTCGGTGAAGACTACCCGTCAATGGATGCTCATCACGAGAAGTTTTTTGCCTTGGAGCATTCTTGGAAATAGGAAATAAACAAATTGGCACCGTTAAATTTGTGTTTAGTTTATTATGCAAAAGATGTAACAAAGCAACATAGGAGATTGACTAGATTCGAACCTACGGATTCGAGATT
>VRMD01001817.1:0-15308 GCA_009872375.1 Sminthurides bifidus | reverse complement strand
AGAATGTCTAACTCTCACTTGTGTACTGTCAGTACATGTGAGGTGGAGACCTGAAATGACCTGCAAAATTTCCGACCTGGACCTGAAAAATCCCTGTAAATTTTTCTTTGGACCTGGACCGACCTGGACCTGGGCCCTTCGGGCCCAGGTCCGGATTTTTCAGACCTGGACCTGAAACTTTCCGGACCTGGACCTGGAAATGCAGGTCCGGACCTGGACCTACTTAAATCACTAGTCCCGAGTACATGCTAGCAATTGCGTTGGCAAGTAAACAAGAAAAAGGGGATGTGGTTGCAATAAAGAAGGACTCGCTGGTTGACAAACACCTTTTGAGGTGTAATCGTGTGTAAGAAATCCTCTGCCGGGTGACTAACTTTAGCCCTTGTAAGCCTGGCTTGTTGTAATTTGTTCGCACAAATGCTCATTCCATGCCTGCAATGTGTTACGTAAGGGGCAGGATATGCACCCCGATTTCTGGAAACCTTGTCACCCACCCATGTGGTCCGAAAATGCTGTACCAGCTTACCTAGCCTCTGGTTGCATAGGGTCAAAAATCAGACAGTTTCTTCCATTTTACTTCCATGTCCATGCAGCTAGGCTAGTTGCTCTGAATAACTGAATTGATAATGGGAAGTCACACCATCTACCATAAAGCTTGGGTTCGACTATAAGGCTTTGAGATTGACCATGTTGAGTGAAATCATCAACAACTTCGATGAAAAAATTGCATGTCTTAATTCTAATAATGATTAGTTTGGCTATTTACTAGAAACCAAATTTGACGAAAACATTGAAGACTGGAACTTGAGGGAAAATTGAAAGCTGATACGCAATACTTTCCTCCATCTCTATAACTTGGTGAGGTAGATGATTTGATTTTAAAAGGGTCCCACTGATTCCAACTGAAACTGAACAGGGGGGAAAGAATCACGTGGCAGGCAGAGAGGGGAAAGGTGATTTGGTAATCGGAGGAGATTGAAATGTCACCTGCAACGCTCCGTTTTGTGATCACTAAAGGCATTCGGAGAGAAAAACTATTTAATTTATTTCACTCTTTGAGCTTTTGGGCAAGCGTATCGCTTGAGAGTGAGAGTCAAGTTTAGGTGATGTGATATCTCATTTAGGAGAGGCGTACATCACGGCGTGAGCTGCGTGGACCGAGCCCAATTCAAACTTGTTCCTTGACTTCTTTTTAAGTAGCTTTGACTTCAACTTGGCGCAATATTTTTCCGCTGTTGCTGACCAGCCAGGGGAACCAATGAACCCATCAAATTGTAAATAACGACGACGATCTCATGATGAGATGGGATGGTTTGCTCCCCTTTACTTATTATTAGTACGCAATGCTGAATCTCCTCAAGGATATTATCTGGTCGGAGGACTTGTGCCAAGCAGGTTGTTGGTGTCATCATGATGAGACGAAAAACGCAAGCGATTGTATGAGAACTATCTAAACGATCATCTCGCATATCTAGTTTAGTGTCGTGATTTTAAATTGCTCCCTGATACTAGTCTTTTATGTCTAAACATGAACTGTACCTTCGTGTTTGTACAATCTTTATGTACATCGGTTCATTTTCTCGCTAACTAAAAATTGGTAGGTAGATAAAATTCACTCATCTATTGCGGGAGCCATATACTCCACGAAAACCATAGTAGTTCCAATTTTCAGCACAAATCGTCCGTCTAAAAGGTTGTGAAAATTGGTGAACGGAACACCTTGCGATGGACTAGAAAAGCACTGCTTTGTGCCTTTGCCAGCGATCATTCAGCTTGTTTACCAATCTGTGAAATCTCTTAATGGATGCAAAAACGCATGACCAAAAGAACAATAAGTAGAGGAAGACTTTGCCGGAAGATATTTGCAAATTTTTCGTGAAAAGGTTGAGGATTTTGGAAATGTTCTTACGAGTTGCCTCAAGATTTTTAAGAGTGATTCGCCTCGTTGACCATAGTGTATAAACACAGTAAGAGAGGAAGGGAAGATCATGATTCATCGGCTTTGCACACCTGGTCACTTGTCTGTTTTCAACAAGTAGGAAGAAATCGCAATGACATGGAGCATTGCAAGCAAAGCGAAAGAGGTGAAATTACACGATTTTCAACGACTCATTATTGACTGCAGGAGAAGTGAGAATGGATGGCAGAGGGATGATGACGAGAAGGATGAATCTGTCTTACAATGTTGAATACAACAATAGATAATTTGGACTTACCTGCCAGGCATTGGATTCCAGTGCTAAGAATGACATATCGTGTGGCCAACAACGGGGAGTTGCCGATGTGTACGGCAACACTCCGCCACCTTGATGGTTACAACCCGCCGTTTTTCTGCAGGATGCTGACGACCCTACAGGAGGTTTCCTGTCCACACTCGTGCTACCAAACCAATCCAGCTTAAAAGCCGCTAATTACTCCAAAGACGAAGAACAATTATTGCCCGCTTGTTCAATGCAGGAACCCAGCGGAGAGAGACGTGTCTTCACCAAAGATACTACAAAAGACCACCGGTGAAATATATCGTCACGGATTTGCAATTCTTTCAATTGTCAATTATTCTCAGGTCTCTATTGAAACGTTCAAGCGGCTACACCAAAGTCAAAGAAATCAGTACTCTCGTCTCAGTGAGTGTAGCACAAAACAACTGCCTTTGCTTTCAAACGAAAAAAACTGTATTAGCTCGTCCACCAAAAGCTGTCGGTCGCGTGAGCAGCTCAAGAATTGAAAGCCACCCTTCTAAAATTCACCGTATCGTAAAGTCATTAAAAGCTTTAGTAATTCCGAGCAAAATTTTCTCTGCTTGGCAACAATAGCAAAATTGCAGCTACTACGACACTCAACCTTCTCAGGGCCGAAATCGCTTTGTAAGGCGAGGGTTAATCTAAACTGAGCTAAGATTTCACTGATGATTTGTGTATTCTTAGCCGTAGGAGCGGGACCGAATGGGTTACAATCCCGAAAGTGATAGTATTTTGACGGGCTATTAATTATATGATTACAAGCTCAAGACTAGTACGGCTAAAAGTTTATAGACTGGTGGTGGTGGTACTTATCGATTTTTTTACTCGAGAAGAAATGATTGCTTGCTCGTTGTTGTGATACTATCACCCAGAGTACGAGGAACAAGTTGAGCGTACTTTGTATTCACGACCAGATATCGCAGGATCGTTGCACGTTCTTAAAGACGTGTTTCAGTTCAGTACAGTGCAGGCTTGATTTTCCGAACACCAGTTTTATTATCTTGTTCACGTTAGGGCTATGGCATTAGCCGCTGATAACATTTCACGTAGACACGATATACACTAGTAAGTGAGTGGACAAACTGCTTTTTCGTAGCATAGAAAAACGTTGTTGTAAAATCCCGCTTCCTTCTCAACGTTCGGCTCGTCGTGCGAGGAGTGGAAACGAAAAATTAAAGATGCACCAACGGAGCTACCCAGTCAACGAAAACAGTACTGTTGTGACCGTGAAGTACACACCCTCGCTATTTCTGGTTCCTTTGTAGAAAAGGCTGGGAGTTTATGAAAAAGACTATGCAAAAGTCTATAGAATTTTAACGAAGGAGCACGGCGTTATCAGGTGTTACTTTCGAAGACGAGGACCGTTATCACTGGTAGGTAACACACTGATTCCTTATGGGTTGCGTCGGAAATCACACAGGAGATGCAGTGAATAATCCAGGAGAAGAAATCCAACTGGGGTGAAAGTGGAAGAGATGCAGAGTGCAAGACGGGATTTGAAGACGTGATCCTATAGTACTTGAGAAAGCTGATAGAACTGAGTCTGTGAATGTGTGAGTAGTAGCTGAGACGGTATCCAACTAGAATTTTGCTCGTGGCTTTTTTCTCCAAGGCCTTTATCACTTCCAGCTCCAGCGCATATTGACAAAGACGGAAGAGAAGCTGCACATTTCCTATTTTCTCTCATAATCTTCCAGCCCCCGAAGCGGGATCGCATGCCTTCGTCCCAGAACCGAAGCCTGCTTTCCACAGTCTCCCGCGTGCCCGACCGTCTGGTGGTAAAACCCCCGACTATTGCGCTCCGTGTCGAATGAGATGATCAAGTAAGAGGAGAAAATGCAACTGGGACGTGTGTCGAACAGATTGTACAGCTGCGATCCAGCAATTTAGCAAAGCTGGCAACGCTTTGTCTTCACGCAATTGCTAAAACATGGTTAAACGAAGGCTTTTAAGTTACCAATTTTATTTTGATGCTGTCACCGTGAACCTTTGCTTGTATGCGAAGGGTATCTGTGAGTTCCGTTAAGTCCGTAATGGAACAAGTCCCAGTGCCAATTCAAGAAAAATTGACTTATTTGAAAATACAGACTGAATAACTAGTGAAGGTGGCAAAGTGTAGTGGGCCTTAACCAAGTCAAAATCTAATGACAAGGCTAGAGAGAGGTCTCAGGTTGATTTCATCGTGATAGGAACAAATAGCATTAAGCACGTTCATGTGTGCATTGATGATGAATCGCGATACGATCCCGCCAGTTTGAAAAACCTCCGGGGGCTCATCAAAATGACGGAAATACTTGAGAATAAAGGATTAAATGTGTGCGGCACTTAAGTCAGTGGCTAACTGGTCCATAAGTTCATAACCCTTTAGTGTTCATACACAGGTCGGGGCTGTGTTGAAAATGCAGACAAGCCTATCTATTTATCTAATTTATTTGACATCGGGAACAGGGGCCTCGTGACAATGGAGATGGACACGGGCGAGATGCACAGATAAAACAAAAGTCACCCAACCCGACAAAGATGGTGTTCAGATAATGCGGACACGTTCAAGTAGTGCCGTTTAAGAGCGTCGTGATGGCACTATCCGAAGGATGCATTATATCTAATGGGGAGCTCGCACAAAAACAGATTTAAATGCGATTAATATTGGGGTATCAAATCTGTTGAATCAAGGATTTCTCATCTACATGCGACCAAACGCCAGCTTCAAAGTATGGAGCTGGAGAGCAATTCCGCACTTGATCGACTGTGTTGATTACATACTAAAACGTAAGAAGATAATCGTCATGTGATGCAGTAAGACACCAAACTCACTGACGTAAATGTGCTGTAGCAAGAAATTCTGATAGACTAAGAAAGTTTTGATTCCTCAAATAATCCAGCTTCAATTTACAGACAAGAGAGCACACAGGTGCATATTTGCGGCAATACAAGCTGACTGGGAGAAAGCACACATGTGGGAAGCGAGGCAAGTTGTTAGATTGTAGAGATGATAACAGAGCTTTAGATAGAGAGAATGAAAATTTGGTTTTGTCAGTTTTTTCCAAGATGATGAATACGGTTCTGAAGTAGAATATTAAGTTGTTGGGGGAAAAGAAGAAGGAGAGAAGCAGAGAGGATATTCGGTGGAAGAACGTGAGGATGGGGAGGCTAGAGAAAGAGAGAAAATACAGATTTTCCGGGAGATGAGCTACTCAAAGAAAGCAGGAGTAAGCAGACAAGAAGCGTGGGGAGAAAGTTGGCAGAGAAATTGGTTGTTCTCTTGTGGATGGCTGCGGTCCCCTTGTAATGATGTAAAGGCTGGGGAAAGTGGTGGTAATTTTGGAAGAGCCTATAGAAATGTCATATTTGTAGAACCATGCGCTGGAGATGTATACCCTGGAGCGCCAATCAGTTCCTGTGGACGCGTATCCACCTCACAAGCTTGTGCCACTGCTCTTCTCCTCCTCATCCTCCTCCTCATTTTCTCCAGTTCTAATCCCTAGTGTGATCGTCTCCTTCGTCAAAATTATTGGGCTGGAATAAATTATCTTGGAATCTAAACTTACTCTTTGCGCTTAAGTGAACCACCGCCAGAACTGTGATGCAGATCAGCTGGAGAAGTTGCTAGACTCTGGGAAATTAGACTGAGCCCCGACAGGGCTCATGGCATTTTCGCAATATTTGCAACGAAGTGCATCTTGTGCAAGGCAGTGCCCTACAGCTCACGATGAAGATGCAATGCGGCAACTCCTGTGCCCACAGGATCGTAAGTTGTTTATTCGATGCAAAGTATTCACACAAGACCCAAGGCACATTACTTAAAAGGAAGCTAATTCCGACTAACCTATTTTACTTCCACTTGCTTCAAGGAACGAACCAAATTCCCTGTTCCGCAAACAATGTGGGATAACCTGGCTAACGGCCATTTGGGAGCAGACGATCGTACTCCAAGCTGAAAAAGACTAAATGGACTGCCTCACGCGAAAAAACTGAACCACAAGCATTACACTGTCTCGGCTGCTCATCTAATGTAGCCTTTGCATGGTTGAAATGGTCAAATCAAAGCAAATCTACGAGGGAAATCTGAGAAGACAAAAACCTTAAAGGAAGATCGAAACATTTTGAATGTTAAAGGAACCAAGGAGGATAGCTGAAGATGAAATTCAAAACCTATGCATGAAGTGTGGGGTTCCTGTGTTGTCTTTCCGGAGATTGAGCAGCAGATTGAAATTCAGATGTGGCTATGCATGGTGATTTCGAAGATTTTTCTATTTGTGGTAGCATAAAATGGCTGGAACAGAATTCCTATCGAGGTGTTTTTTTAAAAAAATTGGTACTTGGCCTGAACAGAACTTTTTAAAAGTGTATGCTTAAACTATGCAAACTAACTTTGGTCGCAACTTAGAGCCGATTTTGACGTGAATTTCCACCAAGGCGAGAAACACATGTTTTAATACGTCAAGCCGACGCAAGCTAGCTCATATAGATTCTTACGCTTTGTAAAGATCCAATTAAGCTTGGAACGATTCAATGAACCTGCATTTTTTTCCGAGATCAAAATTAACGTAAGATTGCTAACTATCCGAAAAGTCCTTTGAAGCTTTGTACAAACAGTTTTTGACTTGAATCTAATTTAGGTTTGTCAATTGCAACATTTGAAAAAGTGATGTGGAGATCGCAGTCCGGATCGATCACGACTCAGTCTGCCTTCGACCTTCGAGCCGTTAAGCTCTTGTTGAGCTGGATATGTATGCGGAGTTTAAATCTCTTTGGAGAGGGTTAAACGGCTGAAGAGGGGATGAGATTGAAGGGTGAAGGACGCAAGGAAAAGTTACAAATCAGTCCTTAAACTGGAAATGGAATGGAAAAATGAGGATTCCCCTTCGCGTATATTGTCAGTTGTCGGTGAATCCCTGGTCGCCTTTTATCTCGTGAAATCTCGGCGGAAAGCTATTTCTTGGTTGAGTTAATTTCCCATACTGTTTGGTGTTATCCCGCCTAATATGATTCCATTCCCCTGTCCCATTAGCATCACTAGAAACAATAACAAACACGAGAATATTTTAAAATACCCAGTAAAAAATTACCTTACAATCACCTATTAGCGGGTCGGGACGGCGGGATGCTGCTCCACAACTTACAACCATCCCTGGATTTGTCTTACTCTATCGCTAAAGCAACAATGAGCCATATAAGCGGCAAGGGGTAAGGATAAAGTTGTTTTCTCCTTCCATCCACAAACACAAATGCTTCCGACACGGTCCTTTTGAACGTCTAAAACGAACTTAGAGGGCTTGCTAGCTGTGATTATGCTAACTTTTATATCAGACCGGAATCATTCCTCGTGCTCTTTGAATTTAAAATTGGACTTTAATATCAAAGAAATCAAGATCATCATTACGTAGGATAACAGGATTTAATGGGATACAATCAAAGTTATTGAAATGAAAAAGGGAACTACAGACGCATTACCAGAACAACAATCTCGGCTCTTAATCTACAACTGTGGCCGTCCAGATACGCTCTGAGCATCCATGTGCTACAATTTGACTACGAATGGTTTCCTAGTGATGATCTCTCCTCCTGTTGGAAAGGTTGAATAACACATAAGAATTAATAATCTTTTTCATGAGTGCGTAATCGTAATCCATGCCTTCAAGTGGGTACTGCGTTACCTTTTCAACCGGAGCTGAAACTGTTGCAACAACTACTTTTTTAACATGCAAATCACTCGTTTCGAGTAATTAGAAATGAATGCGGATCCTTCTTCTATTCTTACCAGCCATGGTGAATATGCAGAAGAAGTTTCATGAGTTGACATGTGAAAAAACCAAAGGCACTCCATAGTTCGCCGTACTTGAGCTGAAAACTTGTTCAACGGTTTAAACGGATGCTTGTGCTCAAAACGGAGCTTTTATTATGGTAATTGTAGCCTGCTTTCTTGAAAGGAACAAGTGGTTAGGTTAAACACAAGACTGTTGATGAAACTCCTAATCGTTTGCTGTGAAGACCTATGGTTGTAAAATGATGGTAATGAAATTAATGCTGCACAATGCCTAAGGAGCATAAAAAATGATAAAATTATGCGGTACGTTGACGTTGGCGCGCGCCACAAAAATATATACCGTGTAATAAAAATAATAACGTACCGATAATATGCAACTGCAGGCAGTGTAACAATTGCCAGTCTGTGAGCAGAAACTCCTTGAGACGCAACAGAAATTATGCACACAGGTAGCGGCCTCGCTTTTACATCAAGGATGAGGATGCGGGGCGGGAAGGAATCGGTGAATTGTACAGATACATAAATGAGATGTAATTTATTCGCGTATCATTCTTCGAATCGGCTATTTTAAGCCTGGCGATGTGATGATACCTTCTCAGTTTCTTTTAATGAAAAACTAAAGCGAGGTAGACCTAACCAGGGATCAGGATGAAGGACGGAATTGGAAAGGCCAAAGCGATGATGACATGATCCATCAAAGGCCGTCATCAGGAACCGGTGATTTATCTGACTAATGAAGGGGTTCGGTTAATTCGAAAGGCATACTTCAGACAGATGGAATTGCTAAGACTAAATCCGAACTGACCAAATGGCGTGCATTCCATTCCAACCATGACACGATGCGTGTTAGCGCAGCTTTGCATAACAGCAACGAGGTTTTGTACGGGGGTGCAAAATGGATGGAGCCTGGTGGAGAGGTTTATCATCTGTTCTCCACTCCCAGAGATGTGTCACCACATGCGAATTATGAATGTTAATTCAGCGGTGGAACCGTACAAGTAATAATACTCAGGTTATTGAAGAACACAATGTGAGGCGGGCTGGAAGCTAACTAAATAGAGAGAAACGGAGGAAAATCATACTATTTGCTCAAGTGACAGGACCCATCATCACTACATTGTACACATGGATGCTGTGCCCAGCTCCCTGTGTGGCTCCCGGGTCGGAATAAAGAAATCTTCGGGGGGAAACTGTACACTCCGCCACTTGATTGACACAACCCCAAATATACAGTCCCGATTTGCTCACATGGCCAATACAAAAACCGAAATAAGCTTCATCCACACATCCGCACCGACTCGTACGTCCACTTCTATAGTGAAGGTGCGTGCTACGTACTCGTACTGATTCAGGATGCGAATTTCCATTTTTACGGGATCAACTTGTAGCACTGCAGCTTGATTTCATCGACCTTTGTTTGTTCCGATTATTTTTATAGACCAGGTCGCCAAAAGTTTACTGTTCCCCACGAATCTGAAAAAGGGAATTTTTCCCGAGAATATCAGACCGCTCCTACCGAAGCTTCAAAGATGAACCCCGTGAGAAAGTACAAGGTTACTAGAATTCCTACCTGGTACAGGTACGATGAGCTGACTGAAAATGAGCATGAACTCGAAAAGAGCAATGGTAAATGGTAAGGGCAGGAGCAACAAGGGTTCCGAAAGAGATGTGTGCGTAAGCTTTTGTTAATGGTGTCACAGGAGCTGATACTATGAAACTGATACGATTTTCGTATCGTGTTACCTAGGCTACATGGGGGTCTCATGACGGCCTATAAAAATTAAATATCATAAACTGATACTTTAAATGGTAAGGTGATACTAGCAGCACGGACCCCACTGAATTACGTCGGCCAAAGTTACCCAAACGTGAAAAAGCGCGAGGAGACGACAGGGCACGTGCGAAAATTAGGCTTGATTTACCAAGAATGACAGTTCTAATTTTCAAATTCAATCGTTTCATGTGGCAGCTAATGTTTTCTAATGACTCTCTTGTGGATTCTCTTGATTGGAATATTCCGAACTGTGCTGTGGTCTTATCCAGATCCAGGGTACGATGAACTAATTCTAATAAGGGAATTATTATTGCGTAAGCTTCGACGCAAGTGACGCAATAAATCGTAATTTGATTGGTAGGACAAAATTTTAAGAAACGCGCTCAGAGGACGGCACATACTCACCATTACACAGATCCAATGAACGCGGTAGGTCCAGAAGCGAAACGTGTGGGAAGAATTGAAACGTGAGATTTCGGTATGACAAAAGCCTTGAGGGATTGCAACTCAAGTATGAATGAAAGTGCAAGGTGGAATTGATGAGGCATGAATAATGCATTTGATAAATACTAGGTTAGTGGAAAGATCGGAAGGAATATTATATACGTGATATTTAAATTTTTATGGATGAAATTCCAAGATGCAAACGCCGCAACACCTGTCCAAGAAGCCCTTAGCTGTGAGACTGCTGGACAGCACCCGGTAGACTGGTTGACGGAAGATGTGGCGGAGATGATGTAAAAAATGGTTGATACAGCAAAAGATGAGTTACGATTCAGAGACCCGGTTGCTGCATCTAAGGAAGCTGGAAACCCAGCCAGGGTGATGAACGGCGGGAGAGACTTTTAAAGGAGGAATGTGGAACCCGGTTTACACCTAACTATCAATCAGTGGACTATGAGATTGATACCGGTCCCAGCTCGTCTCCTGAGGCAGGCGAGGGAGGAAACGATAGTTTTTTGTCCCGAATTCTTCACTTCGGCATGCAACCCTTTTTATTGGAAGATATCGGCACATCCGACACTTATTACTAGTTCACCAAGCCAACTCCGAAGCGCCAAAAGAGAAATATTTGATCACAAAATATCTCCTTTGTGTGATCTAAGATTATAAAGGTGGCAGTATAAGATCGCTTTATAGCCACGACGGAAAATATGGTAGCGTACTACGTGAAGTAACCTGACGTAGAATCTGGGAAGAGCTTGGGTGATCGGTTATGGGCTGCGGATGAGGAGCTGATGATTTATTGCGCATTTATTTATGCGATTCACAGTATTTTCTTGACCAACCCAGGCATTATAGGATTAGACATTAGCCACGCTACAGTTCAAACATGGCTTCGGACGTGTCCAACCGTATGGAGTAGATTGACTGGTGGAAAAATATTATCCTCCGCAAAAGATTAATGCCCGTTCATGCCTCCTCTCACAGAATCCGTTTGCACGGAAGATGATTTACCATGTTTTGAAACGGTTCAATGGGCTGCCAGAGAGATGCCCAAAATTTTGTTCCATCGTGGAAATAATTCTCCTTGACTGATAGGAACTACACCTTGTTCAAGCTATTCCGGTCTCACAAACCAGGGCTTCTGTTAGCCAACATTGATGGAATTCCTTCAAGTTTTTTCTTCCTTGAGAAAATTATTTAAACTACTGCTTCAAACTAATCACAACTACCTGTACCCTTTCACGAATTTTTAATGTAATCTTGGTCGTATGACTTTTGAAATTACATACCACGGCCTTCATTCCAATAGCATTTCTTCGTTGAGTAAGTGCAATGCTCATAATGTAAACTTCTTTGACACTAGAAGGCAGGTTTTCATACGACTCTACTGAAGCTATCGCTTCAGATTATTGGCCAGCCACTGCTACTAGTTCATCCAGGAAGTTGGACAGGAACGAATGCAATACCCTCCAGGGTGAAAAGTTTGTGGCTACCCTCCTTCCAATCCCTGGAGTGCGGAGAAATGCAATTGTGCAATTATGCGGGTAGAATGTGAATCAGGCTCCAAAAGATGTTGCCTAGAACAGATTCCATGTGCAACAACAATGCTAGGCTTGTGCAAAGACATTGTGTCACTGAGAAGTACGGCGCCCGAGTTCTAGAAGAGAGGATACTCACAATATCACGAGTACTTGTGGTGTGAATTGAATATGGTAAATGAATTTCGATTAAAGTCCGCTGGGTGATGGAAGAAAATGAAGAATCCAGGAATTAAAGGAGATGGAGCAGAAGAAGAAAAGATGAGTGGCATCTCTGTTTGTTGATCCGCCCTACTGAAAATGATCACCGTGGAGTTTGGACTGAAAGGATGATGCTGCTGTCTGAGAAGAGGCTGCTTCCATAGCAAATGAGCATCTGTGGCAGATACATGAATTTAGACACACTCATATCATCATATCACATTATGATGATGGGGATGATTATAATGGGTGAGCCGGAATGAGAACGACGATGAGCTGATTTTCACTTGTGTTTTTTGGCTTGGCACTCTACAAGACGAGGGAAGAAACGTGTTGTTTTGTCCGGAATATGCGCGTTGCTTCCCTGCTTACCTCCTGTACCTGATCATCAGCCGACTGCGGAGTTGCTCTTGCAGATGAATGAAGGTGTGCTGACGACTGACTCGCTGGATGATGGGAGGATGCTGAAAGACACACAGGTGTGGAGATTTCATGACTATGGAAAATATCAAAATTATAAGGTTGAGCAACCCGCATTCCTTGCCTAGGAAAAGAAAAAATTAACCTTAAAATGAATCATACCTTAACCCTTCAAATTCAGCTATATGTGGAGCAGCTTGTAGCTTCAACGTGAGTGAAGAAATAAAAAATCCTCTCCGTTTACCTATATTGCTTGGATTCCTACTGAGAAAATTGGTTTATGTGTATGCAACGTCTTACGGCTCTCTTGAACCAGAGAAGTCACAACTTTCTGAGTCGCAACTTTTCACAATTTTCGCCATATCAATACCCAGCAGCTTATCCAGCGTTAAACAGTCACATTGAAACAATGTGTTCATACACTTGCCTCAGCTTATACTCAGGTGTAGGATGATACTGACCCGCAATTGCACCCACAATTTACTTAAACTTTCCTGCAAATAAGCTGCAGCCTCGCATTTTTAAACTTAAGCTTGGCGCTGGACTGTGGCTCTAAAAGTGCTCACCCAATTTAGAGAAGAATAAAAAGGAAGGAACTAACGGAGTTTTTGAATTACAGGAATGGTTGTAAATCTTGTGAGGTTGCTCCAGATTGAAAAAGATGATGTTTTGGATGCGTTCCCTGTGGGGAGACGTGAGCCCGGGATGGATATAATCGATATATAAAACTTATAAATTCATGTGAGTAGATAACAAATATAGGGATGCGGCATCCTCCTTCTTCGGTTTGTTGGAACGATTGGAGAGGATTTGAGTGAAATATGGAAAATGGGCTGCGGTACTTAACTGCTGGTCGAGCAAGCCAGTTAGTGGAGCGGGCGGGACTGAGGCCGTTTAATGAGGAGAGAAGTTGGCAAAATTGTGGAAGGGGTTGTTGCTGCGGTGCCGGTGTTGTATTGATCTCATCTCGTGATGCATGTGAACGAGAGCATGAGCTACGGTTTACGAGTTAAGAGTTACGCATGTGAAGATAATTTTTCATGATGACCTCCGGATGAATATGAAAAGGTCATGGGTGTCGCGTGCAAGACCGTCTGCCCGCCGCACTCACAGTTCACCCACCTGCGGCTCTATTATCATCCCCTAAACAAGGAGGAATGATAACCGAGAGGCGGAGGATTCTTAAATCTGATGCATCTTTTCGTCTTTTGCAGCGTGTTAGGCTACGAAAGGCATGCTTCTTGCCTTTCGTTGTATGTACGTCGAAATCCTCCTTCCGATTGAAAACGAAGGCTGGCCAAGTCTCCTGCGTGTACTGTAAGATTAAGGTCCCTCTAGGTTTTAATGCACTCATTTCAAACGTAAGTATATGAATACCAATCAGCCACTGAATCCACTCCGATTATGTGTACAACAATTACGCTGGAATAATAAAAAGGACTGGTATAAAAATTCGGATCACTACCACTCCCCAAATCAGAAAACAGAGGCTTGTAATCTCATCAACATAGCCTCATGACATGCCCCTAAATATAAATTTACCTCAAGCAATGCACGCATACTGTCCGCATCATCTCCGCTCCTCAAGACTCAAGTTTTGACTCGTTACACAATGTGTAAAATGAATCCTGCAGAAGCCGTAAGATCAACAAATTTTCAACCAATCTTCCGCCTTGTATGACATCCTTTTTCGATTTTTTTTGTCCAGCACGTAATGAAGAGGTGACTGGCTGCTGTTTCACGAGCACTAGCTACTACAGATAGGGCAATGAAGTATACAGGCTACATGCAGGATAAGAAATCAAGTCCAAAGAAGCGAATGCTGTGTGCAGTAAATATAATTTGCAACTTTTTGTACACAAGATCAACACTAATCGGTTTTGATTAATGGGAGTTTTACAATACTTGCTTGAATAGACACTGTTGTCATGGAAATGCTTTTGGAAAAACGGGCTAAAAAGTCTGCATCTTTTGTAAATAATTGAACATCAAGATTCAGTTTCCCTGAAAACTTTGTCTTGCGACTAGATTGCATGGAATTCTTAAATTCGTAGCGCTTATTCTAATATCATTACAAGCATTACGATTTTCGATGGAATTCTGAGCAAGGCTGCAAGACCTTTACATGGCAAAAACTTAAGCTAGAAAAAGAACAACCTAACACCTCATTTAGAAAAGAACCCAACTGATCGAGGGTGATACACACGGGGATCTCAAGTAAGAAATTGTGGCAAATGGCTCGAGTTCAATCGAGGTGTATCCACTAACCACCCCGGCCTGGACATCATGGTGATGCAATGAAGTGTCTTTCGAGATTGGCATATTTATTGCTCTTAAACAAACACATGAAATTCTTTCACCAACTTGTCATACTAATCAAATAATCTCCTTTTATAACGATTTCAATCTGGGAAAAGCATACTCAGTGTTTGAGTGACGGATATTTTTCGTTGGTCCTTATGGGGAAATCTTCAAATTTCAGCTTACAGTGCAGTGCGGCATTGTTCCGCCTTACTCCAATAAAAACCCAGACTGTTTTAAACCGACCTCAGAGACAGAGTTCAACGGCAAGGTCACTTCCACTCAGCTTGTCCTTTCCTTATGAAAAGCAATGGGAATTGAAAGGACGGCGTAAAAGGAAATGATAAAGAATGGGAATCAGAGACAAAACACTTGAATGCATTCTATGACGACAGAATTTGTTAACTGAATCTAATAAATACTATTTGGTGATAAAAGCTATGTTATAAGTCGTACCATTGTAGAAAGTGCAGGAGTTAGGCACCAAGGCAAGGACAGAATATTGAAACTTATGGAGCTCGATCGAGTCCACGACCTAAAGCCGGGAAGAATGCCTAGAGCTGGCGCGGGTTTTGTAACTGCTGATTAGTGACCGCAGCGAGGGAGTTGGTGGCCTGTCA
>VRMD01001816.1:0-15309 GCA_009872375.1 Sminthurides bifidus | reverse complement strand
AAAAGGATTTGCTGCAAATTTTCTAGCTTAAGCTCGAGTTGGTCCGAACAAAGGATCGATTGCCCACGCAAGGTCTACATCCGACTAACACCTGTGCTTCATCTCATAGCTTTATCCCATGATATTAAGTCGGCTTGTAGGGGGATGATAGGAAGCACAAAGAGTCTCGGCAAACTCTATCGTCCGTAAGGAAAGTAAAGGACACAAATGCTGTCGACTATGAACTGTAAAGCCTGAAGTTTGAAGTTGAAGCAGCATTAGGGTAAAATGTTCAAGAAGCTGCAGGGGTGTTCGCTTGGTTTCAAGCCTGACTAAAGCTTTTGCCTTGGTTATGCACGCAATCATGAAGCATTGCAATAGTCTCTGCACATGTATGTACGCATAATGATGTGAGCTCGGTCTGGGTGCTGTGGTGCTCTTTCCTTTGCGCCCTCGTCCCCTCCTCCACAGAGGATAATTCTGAAAATGGCATCCTTCATCCTGTAGAACAACAGCAGTTCGGAAGAGAAGTTCAACTCTCATCAAATGGAATCTACCGTGTGAAAAAATACACCTTGATTTCAATTAAGCCAAGGTTTTGTGTACTTCTAGGGACGTCAATTGGAAGACAAAAAGTGTGTTGTGGTGAACAAGTAATCATCTGCAAACAGGATCGATTTGAATGAGTCCAGGCATTTAAATCATCTGCAATTGTTAAGCTCTGTGCTGTAGTTTGTTTGTTTATGTGCATTTGCATGCAGGATTGTGAGATTTAAATATTACAGATAAAAGCCACACATGGTGTTTTTAGCTTTCATCGGTAAAATTTAGCCGTCTGGTACTTTCAATCAAGACTATGATTTTATAAGGATTGCTGCTTATAAAATCATATATTTGGGGAACTTGTAACTTGACACAGCGCTGAAAGTGCTAGTTCAGATATTGTTATATTTGAAAATTACGGATGAATTTTTGCAGAATACAATAGTTTTCCATCAGTTGAAAAAATTAAATTGTTTTGGTGAAGTGTGCAAAAGTGTGGAAAAGGGAGGTTGAGCCAATATTTGGGAAACAGTTTCATGAAAAGTTGATCGAAGTTGGAACGAATCCGTGCTTGTAGTTGCTGGACAACCACAACGGCTAGTAATTACTTTGGTGATCTGTAATAGAACTAACTGCAGGACGGTGGAAAATATAAATTTCTGCAAAATCGCAAATCGAAAGGTGGATTCGATGGTTTCCTTGATTACTTTCCGATTCTGATGGCTGCTGCGGCTGCTCGAAGTATTTCACCAGGTTGGTGGATTTTGGCTTTGGAATTATTGAAATTAATGAAACATGCTCATCCCATGTGTGTTGAAATTGCGTCGCGTAGTTGTTTTCTGGGTCAAGAGATAAAGATAAGCTTAGTTTGTTTCCCTGTCTGGAATATGCTGGCTTGATGTTCATTGCATCTTTGGGGTTCTAATAGCCCTTATGAGAATTGTTGAAACGACTTGAGATTAACTTGAGTCGAGTCTTGTGGGAGAGATGACGATGAGCCATGTTCATAGATGCTATTAAATGTTAATTATATGCTCGATGAGCAAGTCCCATGAGAATGAGCTTCCCAGAGCATGAACAGAAATGAGCAATGTGAAATTGGCATCATTTGGTCTTTTCAGGATATCAAGTTAACGCTGCAACGCATAAGAGATCGAGACTGTTTGGGTAAGCTGGTGACGAAAAAAATTGGTGCTACTATTAGCTAAGTGCCATATGGAAAGATGTTCATGGAGTATTGTCACTTTGCAGTTTTGACGAAGAGGAAGTGAACACGAAATATAGGAGGATGGATGACGAAAACATTCAAGATAAAGAGAGGTTTGCCAGGTAAGAAGTAACTCTGGTAGGAAGCTACTGTACGTTTGGTGCAGCTTTGTCAGAAAGTATTTTGTCGGTCGGATTCTTTTTTTATGCAGGGAGAACCATTGTGAAATTGAAAGGCGGCGGAGGAACAAGATGACTGCCTACATTACTGAACTGTCAGACATGGTTCCCACTTGCAGCGCATTGGCACGCAAACCGGACAAGCTGACCATTTTACGAATGGCCGTGGCTCATATGAAAGCTTTGCGGGGTAAATGAGCGATTTACGGTTTTAATCGGGTCTTTTACGTTCAAATCTGCAACGTGATGTTTAGTCGGGAATTGGTCGTTGAAATTCTCCTTGTAGTAGTTTTTTTCCTTATTGCCCTGGGATACTTTTTAGTTGCATGGAAAGTGACAAGTTGGTCTGCGATCTGACATCTTTCGTTGAGGTTTCATTAATTGAAGATCAGTTCTGAAGTGCATGTCTCA
The DNA here is from genome assembly GCA_009872375.1 of Sminthurides bifidus. Classification (NCBI taxonomy): domain Eukaryota; kingdom Metazoa; phylum Arthropoda; class Collembola; order Symphypleona; family Sminthurididae; genus Sminthurides; species Sminthurides bifidus. The sequence goes on along the minus strand of VRMD01001816.1, from coordinate 12,990 downwards.
TTCTATTGCTATTGGTCGCTTATTCAGTTCGGTGGTGTACGTGCAGAGAATTCTACTTTGGGTTATGGTAAAGTTGTCGCTAAAACTCTGCAAGTTGCTTTGCATCTGCTGTAAATTAGGCGGTATGGAAATTTGCCAAATCAGACGCTGTACAAAGTGATGCCCCAGTTTAGATGCTTTTGAAAATATTTGAGAACACGTGTAGCTGTGTATATGCGTTCCTTTTATCACGTGCTCTATCGTTTGCATGACCTGATGGCTATTCGGGATTATCCAGTCGAATTCAATTCAGATTCACTGCACTTGACTTTCACGTATCACTTTATTATTGCAGATCAGGATGAAAAAGGCATTCACAGATCGAATGATCCTAATTACGCAAGACTAGGTATGTTATTCNATTCAATTCAGATTCACTGCACTTGACTTTCACGTATCACTTTATTATTGCAGATCAGGATGAAAAAGGCATTCACAGATCGAATGATCCTAATTACGCAAGACTAGGTATGTTATTCTGCAATAGATATTTTGGAAGCACGCAACCAATCTTGTCATTAGAAGGTAACGCGTACAGCAGTGTAGGATTTTGCCACGGTGGCGCACGATATTCACTCATCACATCACTATAAATTCCGTTCAAGCAGATATTGTAGAATCATCGATTGCGGCGTGTCGTGAAAGTTTAAGACACCATCACATTTGTAGGTAGTGAATGCGATGATTTTATTCGAATACTTTTCTAATTGATTTTTTTCACTCAGGAACAGGAAACACAGCAACTGACGGAACATACAAACCCTCGTTTCTCACCGATCAGGAGTTAAAGCATCTTATTCTGGAAGCTGCGGATGGATTTTTGTTCGTCGTTGCATGTGATTCTGGACGAATAATATATGCTTCCGATTCAGTAACTCCAGTGTTGAATCAGGCACAAAATGATTGGTTTGGATCCTGCATTTTTGATCATCTTCATCCCGACGATATTGAAAAGGTTAGAGAGCAGTTATCCACACAGGAACCTCAAAATACCGGCAGAATACTAGATCTTAAGACGGGGACAGTTAAAAAGGAAGGCCACCAATGTAAGTACTACTTCTTGTTGCTACATATTTTATTTTCAAAACCGTGCTACATTTGCATTATTGAATACCGTAAATGTTCCTTAATCGCTTTCAGCTTCAATGCGGCTGTGCATGGGATCTCGCCGTGGATTTATTTGTCGCATGAAGGTCGGTAATGTGCATCACGATACTATGACTACCGGACATCTGAACCGTCTTCGACAAAGAAACACATTAGGACCATCAAGAGATGGATTGAACTACGCTGTGGTCCATTGTACGGGTTACATAAAAAATTGGCCACCATCAGGTGTTGCAATGGACCGAGGAGATGATTCGGACGCACATTCCAATTCTCATTGCTGTTTAGTAGCAATCGGAAGGCTTCAAGTCACGTCTGCACCAAATACTTCCGATTTATCTACGTCACAGTCAGCAGCAGAATTCATATCTCGACATGCTGTTGATGGAAAGTTTACCTTCATAGACCAAAGAATCATCGGAATTTTAGGATACAATCCCCAAGAGCTTCTTGGCAAATGTTGTTTTGACTTCTTCCATCCTGAAGATCAAACACACATGAAGGAAAGTTTCGAACAAGGTAAACTTTTCTAATAATTTGAATTATGAAAATCAAAAATCCACTTATTAGTAGCTACACTAACTGCATTCAAAGAAGTTTTTTATTCAAGTTTTGGTTTTATCATTCCAGTGTTAAAACTCAAGGGTCAACTCATATCCGTCATGTACCGCTGTCGAGCCAAAAATCGGGAATGGGTCTGGTTGAGAACGTCAGCTTCTGCGTTTACGAACCCTTTCAATGAAGAAATTGAATATATCGTGTGCACAAATACTTTGGCGAAGTAAGAAACTTCGGCGTTGTTTTTGGGTCTTATGTTTTTTGTACATTTGTCACTGGATGCATTGAAAACAAGGAAACTATTTTCCACACAGAGCTCTACACCATGCGCAGGATGGTACCACGGGAACTGAGAATAACAATCCCGTTGATCATACAGGCGTTTCTCAAACTTTTAGCGGACAGCCAGGAATCGATTATTCAGTTCAGAGATCTCCACGTGATGCTCTTTATTCGTCTCACATGGTTTCAACACATATACAAAGTAAGATTTTCAGAGATTCTATTGGAAAAAAAATCGATAGACTTGCAAATAATTTCTTCCTTTTTTGAAAAATAGATACGCGAACCGGTAGTGCCAGCAGTTACAGCAATTACGAAGGACAAAGTAGTTCGCCCATCAGCTACAGCTCTCCAGCTCAGCCTGGTTCAAATGCAACTGTTTCCACCGAATCACCAGGAGGAGTTTTGAATAGAATTACGAAATCAAACACTAGCCCTACAACAGGTCAGGTTGCTTGGAGTCAAAATGCTCAACACATACGCCAGGTAAATAGTTCATCTTTCAGTACTGATAGTCGCCGACGCGTGCACCAGAAGAGAATTGATTTACAGAATGTTTTTTCATGCAATTTTTTGACTTATACAAAGGCGTATATTCTTGCAAATGAGTGGGACAGCAAATGCACAGTTTTCCTGTTTTTGTTCATAGACTGGCTCCGAGAACTACCCGCAATACAATCAAATGAGCCCCTCAAGATCCCCTAGCGGTCCAACTTACACCCAGTTAAGCGGAGGATCGTCTCGGGCCTCAAGTGTTGTGAGTTCTTCCGCTCCTAACAGTTCATACCATCCCGCAACCACTGCACCCGGTAAGCACTAAGACAGAAAGATTAGGTTAATACGGTTTGTAGTATTGGGCAAATATGGCACTAATTTGTGGTGTGGATTTTTTGCATATCTAAGGAATGTGGCAGTGGCAAAACGCAAATGCTGCTTCTGATGCTGTTGCTCAGGGGAATGGAAATAATGCTCCGGCTGCAGGCTCTGGGACAAGCACCCATCAGCAAGGACCAGGTGAACTGCAAGACATGCTTCAAATGCTGGATCATCACTCAAATACAGCACCTTTTGAGGATTTGAACATGTTTAACGCTAATTTTGAGTAAATTATGGAGCAGCAGTTTGTATTTAAGACAGGTAATGTGAGCAGCTGAACGATCTAGGATTGTAAGTTAAAAGTTAAAACCAGGGCAGAGCATGATATCCATAATTAATAGGCGAGGTATCCTGGAGTAAACTTGATTACTTTCGCATTCCAGGAGTTATTTAAATATAGTGAAGGCAATAGTTGTGTTACCTATTTATTTGAGGTCCAGTATTTGAGCTTGATGATCGGTTACAAAGGATCCTATGCTCTTCGTAATGTTATCAAAATGAGGTGATTTGGTAGATCTGCAGCACTATTGTAGACACAAGAAGTAATTTTTGTAGCATATCAGCTCACGCAGATTTTTCCCCGTCTCTTAGAGATTCCTGAGAATAGAACTGCTTTGCAGCTAAACTTCACCCATAACATACCCTCATGCGGCACAAAAAAAAACAAAAATCACATAATTTTCCCCATTTATCATGCATAACACAATATAGGCTGTGTAGAACATAACCAACAGTACACATGCTCGCTTATTTTCATGTACAGTAATATTAAGGACTTTCAGTATTGTTCGCAAATTTTACGATTTGTCGTAGTATAGTAACGTGCCGTTTGCATTAGTATCTATGTAAATTTTGTAAAATAATTGCTGTGGCTGCTAAGACTCCGTTATTGCAGGCTAGTTACTTTATAAAACTCTTGAGAAGAGGGTTATGTATATGCATAGGAAAACTGGGGTGTTCGTGCATGTTGCAGCTAAATACAAATAGTAAATGAGAGTAAGAGCTTGCGGTCCCAGCGCTCTTTCTTAGCTTTTTCCTAATTATGGGCTACGATGACATTCCCTTGTTCTAGAATGCCAAAATCTGGATGCTGATGCAAGTAAACGCAAATGTTTCAACAACAAATTTGAAGGTTTATTATTCATTTATCATCAAAACTTTGACACGCACGTCGAATGGGAGCATCACTTTAGCCACTCCCTCTGTTACAAGCTAAACACCTTGAGTTGTCACAAGAATACGATGCATTGACACATGTCTCGAATTAACGGGATGAGGTTAATCCCTTTTTTACAAGACTTATGTGAAAGGCATCCATATGTGCGGATACCACTGATATGGAACAACTCGGGCCAATACTAGTTGAGGGTACAAAAAGCGGGTTTTGTGATGGACTGTCCATACTGACTGATGGAACAGCTATAACTTCGGCACAAATATATAACATTATGTACCTAATTACAAATAAAAAACACAATGCTGGTAAGAATACATGCAAAAATGTTACTTTCAACTAGCTAATTCCTAGTAGACGTGACTAAACGCATCACTGTGTAGAAGTTTGTATAAAATTATACACTAATCTGACAGTACAAAATTGGGCGTCGAAGTTTAGGCTCGCAGCTGGAAAACTGTGTAAAAGCAATATAGCAATGAAGTTAGCACTTGATTTAAGTTTGCTGTCTTTCAAATACGGAATGATCATCTTGATTGTGTTGAGTAGTCAGTGACCCCTTCTTCCGGAGTGAATCCAATTAAGTAGGATTCTCAAGCTCGTGTTCGGCAGGAATCTGTAACAGGTTCCCAACAAAGAAGATGATTACTTGGATCACAATATTTTTCGACAACAGACTGCAAACGCATTTTTACACGCAGAAATAGCTTGTTCACCTTTAATGACTGAGGAGAATTTTCGGCGGATCCTTCATCGCAGTTGTCACAGAACCAGGAGTAACCACGTCTCTTAGGAGTATATCTCAGTGGAGGATTTAAGCAACCAAAATGGAATTCTGTGTAGCATTTGTCGCACCTACTCGCAAAGATGATATACTTGCACGTAGAATCGACCACTTCTTTAAACATTAAATTAAGTGCTCCGAAAAGCTTACATCACAAGGTTTTTCTTGAAATCTTCTTTCGAGCAGCTATGGCATTTTCCTTCTGTTAAGCTGCTGCAAGCACTTGCATCACTATCGTGCATGAATGTGGCCGACGTGTTTTTTGGACTTGTACTGGAATGCTTTTCTTTTTGTGATCCCTTCACACTTTTACTGGTTCCATTGACTACCGCAGGAGCAACTCCCAAATATTTGTTAGGCTTTTTCAGTTTCTCTCTTCCACGCAATGCCCTTGGTGCTTCTGTGTCTACTTGAGCCTGGTCAGATTCTTCAGATTCATCTCCGCAGTCAGAGCACATCCTACATAATAATTAGCCTACTTGTTACTGTGTTTAAAATTGCGCTTACACTTACAAAGATATTCATAAAATAAAGAATCGATTAATGGTTACTAAACATTTAAAAGTAGGATTTTCGCTTACCATCCAAACGATTTAGTCCTTTTCGGCATACGAGTCAGTGGTGGGTCTAAGCATTTCAAATGAAAACAGCGTTTACATCTATCACATCGGGTTATTAGATGCTGGTCATCAGTATCACCGCAAACATCGCATCTCAATATACGAAGACGTCCTGAAACACCAGTTACGCAATCATAATTACGTCAATGAAGGAAACAAGTTCACTGAACTTTGCTGTAGAGAAAAACTTCTCATCTCAACAATAATTACCGGAAGGAGATTGAGATCCGTTAATCGGAGATGGCTTGGATTTAGATTTTCGTTTCGTACTTGGACTTCTTCTATCACGCTTTGATGGGGGGCTTTTGCGGCTGGGTGATCCACTAAGGCGACGCTTTTTAGACGAAGTCGTTTTTGGAAACTTAATGCTGGGATGCAATAAGGATAGGATTTCATGCAACTGCTCCAAGCTTTTTGTCAGCTTATCGCCCTCTTCAGTTTCGGTTTGATGTTCTTTGGACATATCTTCAAACGCATTTTTGACTCCAGCATGCGTATCGACGAGTTCTGATTTATGCTGCTCAAGTTTTTCACACTGTTCAATTAAGGAAGTGACACGTGCTTCACGATCAGCATAATAAGCAGCATACTCCACAGTTAACGCCGGTAAAACATTCCACTTCTTCCCTATGTTAGCAATTATTCGCTCGTTCTTGTCCTCTAGTTCGAGCGACTTAATATTTTCTCCTGCCAGTGCAGCTTTCACCATGAAGCGATCAACAGTAGTGGAAGCATCGACTAGTCTTGTTTTTTTTAGATGAGTATCTTTTGTTGACACCAGACTAATTGAAGGTGGAGGTTCCTGAAATTGATTCGGTAGTTCAATGCGTGAGTTGTAACCGAACTTTTCCGACTGTTTGGCACGTATTTTCTCGATCTTCTTTTGAATTCGCGACTGCTCTGCTTTTTCGACATCTGTCATTGCTAAAGTATTCTTATTCAGCTGCCTGATCCGAATTTGCTCTTGAAGAATGCCAAAGCTCTTGGCTCTTTTTCTGCACATCAAAATGATAACAAAGCTATTTGAGTCTCATCAAGGAAAAGATTCATCAATCAAGGACGACCGACATCCAGACAAAGTCTAAAATTACCGTGTCAGCTTCTTGACGGAATGCAATTTGCACGAAGCAAAGTAAGGATCTGCTATCTGATTAGCTGGATCTACCGCATTTGGGTCCGATAAAAACCCATGTCTTTGAGCACTGAAATATTACAGACAGTTAAAAAGGGCACCAAATAATTTTCCAAAGCCATACTGAAGTACGATAGCTGTCGATTTAGTGCATACCAGGTTGCGTGTACATAAGTTTTACAGAAACCAGCATCACATCGAATAGCGATACCGGTTCTTGCTTGCCGCTCGTCATCGCAAACTGCACAATTATAGCTACCCCAGTTGGTGTAAGGAACTTCTCTAAGATCGGGGGTCCCATCATCAAGAACTCGGACTCCTGGCGTGTACATTGCACAAATCAAATGCACAAAGCGTCCGGTATTAGTTTCCTTCAACAGGCCATCTAGACAATTAAAAACAAATCGTCTTGTCACATTAATCAAGTAAATTAGTCCGAAACGTCACTATTGTAAACCTAATCTTGTAACTCACCTGTGATCGGACAAAGATCACAGCTAACAGTTGTACCAGTTTTGCAGGCATCACAAAACCATGGTTCCGTGGAGTTTGAAGATTCTGTACCACTAGCAATGCTAATATTGTCGCTGACTCCATAACAAACTATAATAAGCATAAACAGCAGTGAAATTATTATTGCCAACACTATGAGCAAATAGTAAAAATAAGCTCAGTTCTTACCCTCGTGAACTGTTATTCCACATGAATCACATTCAACTATTTCATTTGAAGAATCGCTTTTATCCCCTAGGCAAAATGAGCATATCCGTACGTCTAAATTTATCTGTCCATTTAAAAGAATCTTCAGTTAAATCGTTTCTACATGATAGTGAGGAATAAATACTCCATGCAGATATGACGTAACCATACTTACTTCTGGCCTAGCAACACTTTGCAAAGCCTCTAAATTGCTAATTCTCTGAAATACTGAATTAGACTTGTTTCCTTTTTCATTCCCTTTATTTCTATCTTGACTTTTCTTCGATTCCTTCTTCTTCTTAGCCTTCGGTTTTGACTCAGACGTTGATTTTGACGACTTTTTGGACTTCGATTTACTAGGAGCAGACTTCTTTGGTTTTTTTGAGTTTGTAGGTCCATTTAGAGCTACTCCATCAGCTGTCGAGTTTTGCACGCCATCTCCTTCGCTAGCACTTTCCGTACCATTGACAGCAGCTTTTGCTTTCTTGGCCGCTGGTTTCTTTTTCTTCTTAGATTTTGTGGGTACGTCAAGCTCGTTTAGCTTTTTCAGAGCATCTTTAAGCGTAGAACTTTTGGAATTTTCGTTGTTTTCAGCTTCATCATTTTCGGATGAATCTATAATAATAGTCATCCAAAATTTTCATAGCTTTTGCCCTTAAACATGTTAGAATCTGAGTGAGTACATCGTTTGACTATTATTGAAAACAAAGAATTGTGGTTTTACCTTCCTCAGAATTATTTTCCTCCTCGCTTTCAGATTCAGATCCAGACGACGACTCTGCAGAGTTCTCGTCTCCAGAATCCTCCTCGCTCCCAAGATTAAAATCGGAGTCATCCGAGTCTTCAGGTAGCAAATCGTCGTCAATAAGCTTAGGGCGAATCTTACGTTTATTGCTGGCTTCCCTTTCTCCTACATGAAAAATATCCAAGACAATTTGAATTAATGCCTTCATCTTTTACAACGACAAAATTCTTCCTTTCACGCACGTTCAATACAGTGATTACCGATTTTTAATTTTAATATAACGCCAAGTTTATAAAAGGATACATTCTCATTCCTCAATTAAAGCTATGCATTCGTATCCAGAGAAAGTACATCCTTAAGGCTCTTCAAGTAAAACATGAGGCAAAATGCAAACAACGTTTTCTTCTCTTACAAGCTGTTCGGGCATCTCCCATTGCCCTTGCTATTCTCATTTGAAATTCTATGATCCTACCTCTGATACCAATGCACACTAATTTTTCTCCCAGTTGTAATTGTATGGCACACTCACTCTAACTGGGTCAGTAAAGTTTTGATTTTGGTAAATATTAAGTTCATACATTAAGTTACAGAATTCCCAGCTGAACTCTGGATCTGGATCTACATAGCTTTCATGATTCCTCTTTCCGAAGGGCACTGGAGCAGCCTGAAGCACATGAGAAAGCGACAGGCGTGCAGCACATTTGCAATTTAAAAGGAAAGGAAAGCTTTTCACCGATGCGTTGACCGTTCCTCAGCCAATTTCTCAGGCAGTAAAATAATTCGCGAATTGAACCCAGATAATTGCAGTTAAGGGAAAACGATAATATCGACTCCAAATCATCATGTATTACACATATGACATAATGCACATGCACACCAGGCTTGGAGGAGTTATTAGCACTTAAAGGATAAAATATGCAAGGCAGCAACCCTTGAAAGCGTAACTTTTACGTAGCTCAAGTCCAAAGACAGTAGCCTACCAAGAGCTTAAGAATGTCGCTTTCCAGCTATCAAATTGTCGATCATATTTAAAATTAGTAATTTATCAACAAACGCGTATCGCAACTAAGTTTTAAAGCTTGAAAAATCGTGCTAAGGTGCTGCCCTATATAAAATGTAGAAAACTGCGAAAATGTCGAAAATGAAATGGAAGTCTTTTGCAAAAAAATAATGAAAATAATACTTACGGGCTGTGCGTAGCATAAAATCCATTCCACCACCGCCTCCACCACTCGGTGGGCTTTTATTTGCCATAGTGCAAAACTTGAATTTTCGAACACAAACTTCTTCAGCAGAATGGGTTTTACACGCAGTTGATATCAGTAATACCACGTCGGGTTGAACAACCACTTATCCGGTTTTACAGATTTGTCACTTAAATATGATAAACAGTGTGCGAACATAACGCACACCTAACATTTAATGAACTTCTCACGCTTTTGCATACGGTTGCACTACACACACCAGGACCAGGCTATGTGCGTGTGTGTGATTCCACGACGGGAAGAGAGAAATCGTGAATTTATAGCTAAACACGCCACTTGAATGCTTTTGGAATTACAATGTTACTTGCTTCCGTAATAAAAATCACACGTGTGAACATAATATTTTTTACGGTTAATTCACGAAATTGTGTTTACAAAAATTATTTCAGCTAAAATTTTCGAATCTTCTCCAGTAAAGTACACATCCGTGCTGTGGTGTGCACAGCAAAATAGTGGGGAAAACAGATAGGATGCAATGCGCGTACAAAGAAAATACACAGTTTCAAGTTCAGGGTATATGAGCGAATCCCGCTGCTGTTCCCTCTGTGGCAACTTGTAATGAACTGAATGATTCCTTGCAGTGCTAAATCTTGGGGGAGATACTCAAGCTGGCTTGGCTTGTCCTATGCGCCGTAGCGTTTCCCGTTTACTATTGCCGTACTTCGGGCACACGCTTTGAATTGCTTTATGCCATGGCAATGAAATTTTGAGGGGTTTGATCATGATTCTTTTGTGTACAAGGGAAAAATGAAATCAACTAATTAGCATTACATGTTGTCAAGAAGCCTTAAGTTTGAAATCGACAAGGCAACTGCAGAATGCCGTTCTTATATTAGATGGTATCATCTGACTGAAGCATTTGATAAAATGATAGGAAGAAGATTGATGAAAAGATTTGATGGATTGCCAGAATCCTGAATTATTTATATTCACCAACGGTTGTTTCAAATCGAAAGTTGCTCTGTGATTTGCAATGCAATATGAAGTATATTATTTAAGTAACTTGTATGGTGAAGGATGGAAAAATTATCATCTAGAAACAACTTCTTCAAAAAATAGATAAGATCTATGATCTGAGTGATTTGCTTGTGGGGAGTTTACAAAGGCGATTATTTAGGCACAAGACTTAATTATTAAGGTTAACGAGGAAAGCAACGCAACGAAATCCATCATGTATAAGTAGCGCTAGATTTTCCTGCATTCGACTCGTATTCCAGCACATGCATACAAATCTATGCGTACCCTCATCTCCCGTTTGAGATTTTGGAAGCTTCAAGTTTCCGGTACGCTTGCTCTATGCGATCTGGCCTGGACCTGGAATGCCTAGGGGAAAGCAGAGGTTGGATTTCAGACGAGGGTTGCTTTCTGCAACAGAACAGCAAATGCCACGATGAAAGCTGCAAATTTCTCTGTGGAACCCACTGCATCGCCTGGAAAGTTTTGTGCCGGATCTTCCTAGAGTGGCATAATACAGAACTTGGGCTCCAACTTGCCTGACTTTTGAGAACCGCATTTCAGAGACGCAAAGCTCCAAGACCTCTGACCGAAAGCTCGTCTTCAACGACATTTTGATCAAATATGCATAAGTCCCTACTTCCCTACAGCGTTAAGTCGTAAGATGAAGAACATGAATGAGGAAGGACAGGGGGAAGAGAGTGTCAACGAGCTTACGTGTTTCTGGTGTGACTAATACTATTTTAAGTTATATGTTGTTATTGTTAAAATGAAAAAAAATTGCTTATGCTGACCGTAGCCTTTCACAAGTTTAGTTTAATACATCATTACGCTTTTCTGCCCACTACTACAAGAACTAATTCCCGTAAATCAGGTCATCCATTGCCGAAATAAACTCTAATATAAAGACTGCAGGATCATAATCATAATAGGTGGGTTTTCAGTTTACAATGTGGATGAATGAATAACCGGGTGATGGAAACAGAGCGTTTCGTAATTAAAGTAGAAACACCAACGCTGAACGATTTGGGCTTGGATGTTCCTCAAGTCTTCGTATTAAATTTAAAAAGTGTAGTTTCAATAGTGGTGCTTTGCGTTCATTTTAGCTTGCCAGGGTCGAGGGGCACGTTGCCTGGAGGAGCAACGAAGTAGTCGTCTTCAGCAATGCTAGCGTTTCGCAAAATATCTTCACGACAAGTGGTCTCAACCTCGTCCGGACGGGTTCGAAGGTTTCTGAAATAAAGACAGATGCAAATGAAAAGCAAATCAAGTTCGGAGTATGAGGAGTTTCAAGTATTTTTAAGCAGCTGAAAATGATTCTGTTCATGAACCTACGTACATGTTTTCTAAGACGGTGTACATTGGTTCAACACCACTAACATCTACTTTCTTGGAGAATCTCAGCAAACTTGATTGCTTCCTGCAACCTTGACACAGCCTCGTCACTTCCGAAACCAACTAAACTGGTGCGTTCCAGGTGTCTTAGCAACTCTGGGTCGAGTTCTTCGACTTTCTTGCCTGGTGCCAAAGCCGATTCTGTGTCTGTCTTCGGTTCATTTTTGTGTGTTTGACTCACAGTGGCTGAATTAGCGGCCGAACTAAACCTGAAAGCAGGAACAAGTTGATTTCTTCGGTTCAACCTGATTGAGTGGCAGATATTTGAACTTGAACTTGAACTTATTTGTCGTTTCGGTAACACTGATTTCCTAGCGCTTGTATTGATTTTACGGCAACTGTAGCATAGCTGTCTCACGATACTGTGAAATGTATGCATTTGGACTTTCTTGTATTTCCCTATTTATGCTTTAAACGAGGAATTGCGATAATTGTAAAAGGATCAGCCGGAAAACATTCGACCATGTGCTTCCGAATTTCAAAACAGTTTCCTCTATGCTTATCCTCCTCAGCTGTGATGAGCTTGTTTCCTTCTTCTCTCCAATCTTCCCTCACAAGATCACACTGCTTCATCGACTGGCCAGGTCCCAATGGAAAACATCTCGGATGGAAGACATGAGGATCAAGGTAGACTCTAGGTGCGATACTAAAACCTGAAGAATCAAGTTTTTGGTGTTCCCTCAAGCCGGACCGCCCTCCAGCGCCTCAATTTGCGAAAATAATGACCGTCTTCTTTAACTACTCAATAAATTCTGAACTTCATTAAAAACTATGTATATTCTTCCAAAAGAGCTGCTAAAGGCTTGCTGGTAAGTTATTTCAGCAGATTATTGCGAAAAGCCCTTGAAACTAAATTATCAAGCAGCGGTTCGGTTTGACAGAGGACATCTGTACTATTACTGCGATACAAGTTTAGCAGTACCCCTAACTTTAGAGAAAACAATAAAAACAATGCAAAATATTCGACGGATGCTTGGAGCCAAATGCGGTGCTGTGATTCTCATGTGGCTGTGTCACGTCATAATTTAATTTATAAATTGTAATAAATTGTAATGCGTATGCGGGAAGGAGATCATATAGCTGCTAAAAGCCAAAGCTCAAACTTCATTGCTTGGCTCACTATCGTCTATAAGTCTGACAGTTCGAGAATCAAGAATGACATTAAACCGATCAAGTGGAAAATGTTGCGCTGTTAAGTGTCATTAAAGCCGGTCTTCAATGGCTTCCACGGTTCCGTCAAGTGTTGGATCCACGTGGGTAATTACCATCGCAGAGATTTCAGAAAGTGCACCATTTCCCAATTTTTCAAGACCGAAAATCTTGGGTTCATTTTCTCTGAGAGCGCACACAGATTATGTCG
>VRMD01001815.1:0-15318 GCA_009872375.1 Sminthurides bifidus | reverse complement strand
GGTGCAAACAAAGCAAAGACACGAGCCCGTGCTTTGGAGAATACCGAAGGATTCTGAATTGATATTCTAGGAGGAAGAATGATTCTTTAAGTCAGATAACCTTGTCCTCACTCGAATCATCCCGTTTCTAGCATGCAACGTTTTAAGGGCTGCCCTCCCCTCTCTGAAATCTCCGACCCGATTTCGGTTTCAACACTGAATAACAAAAGCGTTTCCTCCCACTCAATCAGACAAGGGCAACTCATCCTTCACCTTGTGTTACAAGTCGCACGTCTGGCTTTTGTTCCACCACCATCATCCAATTCAATGCAGCTTCAAAACCAACTTCTTGAATGCAAAGACTAGGAAGCATGAAGGTGATGCAGGTATTGGAGAACACAGGATGGGAAAACATAGCCTGCGGTTTTACTTTCTTACCAGGTGATTATTGCAGTGCACTGACTCACACATGACTGTACAACTGCAGTGGCAAAATCCCTGGAGCGTGGAACAGAACCGAGCCAGACGTGAGAATAAAAGCTGGCGAAAAATTTCGCCAGGCATGAATGACAGGGAGGAAGCTACTGTTTTCTGTGGCAAGGGAGGTAGAAAAGGGTTCGCGAAAAAAAAAACTTTTGCCTTTTGGCAATAAATGCAAAAACTTGTGCACGTATTGCAATCCGTTTCCCCTGGATCAATCCGTAGTCCTAATACATACAAAGTTTGATAAAGTCCTCTCTTGCTAAATGGCGACGCTGTAGCCAAAGGAAGCTCGGCCCTGGTAACTGAAACTAGCAAAAACCGACAACGTTTTTAACGACAAACACCCACTCACCTGACTGCCGCCGAAGACGAGATGCCGAGAGAGAGAGAGAGAGATCAATGCCTTGCACATGCAACCAAGTGCAATGCAAGTACTTAAAGCTGAAGCTGGTTCTTGACACTATTGATTTACCCAAGTTTTGGAAAACTTTTCCCCTGCCTTGTCTTGGTTACTGAGTTTTTCACGCCCGTGTCTGACAAGGTAGAAATGTAGTGTAGGATTGCAAAGCAATCCTTCTCGTCTGAAATCCCAACGAGAATTGAGCAACAACTTGCCAAACCCAAACACACCGTTTTGCCGGCTCCTCAACCATTTTAGCAGTGCAATGGAAGGCTTTCATCTTTGGGTCTGCCACTCTTTACCTGAGAGAGNAACGAGAATTGAGCAACAACTTGCCAAACTCAAACACACCGTTTTGCCGGCTCCTCAACCATTTTAGCAGTGCAATGGAAGGCTTTCATCTTTGGGTCTGCCACTCTTTACCTGAGAGAGAGTCTTGATGATCAGCGCAGCGTCCTTTGCGAGAACAGTATTAAGGTGATACAAGAGTTGCCGTGGTGCAAGCTGCTTACATCCACCTCTGATTTCGTACATGCAAAAGAACAAGGTTGATGATATAACGACCGAAGATCTCGTACATGCGATCACCCAGCAACTCAGCTCTCACTTGTGTATGAAATGTCTTTAAAAGCAAATGAAAGTTTTTCTACAGATCTTTCTTATACAGATGCGGGGGATCTGCCTGTCATGATCGTATTTAGTTAGCTGTTATTGAGATGTTTTCAGTTGTTAAGTGGTGGAGATGATCGTTATCATTGGTGTTCTTGCATTGCATGAAAATTGGGGAAATGTCAGCTTCTTCGTTGATCATTTTGGAGCAGTCTGCTTCGAAATATGAGAATTAGCAGCAATTGCAGATTCATTTTTTTGAATTAAGGATTCCCTCTCATTGATATGCATAAACAGACCAGGTGAAGACGCAGATCTTTGTGCTTCAAGCGTCGATCAATTCACAAATTATCCTTAATGGCATGTCCAGCGTGCAAAAGCACGTGGATGATCTTGATTGACAAGCCGTAGGATCCAGACGGTCTTGTCCGCCACCGTTGTCAACAGTGCCGAAATAGCTCAGTTGGGAGAGCGTTAGACTGAAGATCTAAAGGTCCCTGGTTCAATCCCGGGTTTCGGCAACTTCATTTTTGCAATATTGCTGTCTTCAATCTTGACCGTGGGAATGGCTGTGATGACACGAACTTAATTTTGCACCTTGATGAACAATGTATTGACTTCTTTGAAACTTTAGACTTCATGCTGGACACGTTCTTTTTGCGGTCAAACTTAAGATCGTAGCTTTGACGTGAGATGAAAGGAAGATAGAAACAATCGCAAGCAAAATCCCAAGTTACTTGAAAGATAGAGGTGAGTCAGAAGATCATAACCAGTTATGCCATCTCTACTATTATGCTCACAGGTGCATGGATAAGCTGGATATGAACTTTGGTTTGTATAATCTGGAGAAGCACCTTTCTTCAACAGTGCCGAAATAGCTCAGTTGGGAGAGCGTTAGACTGAAGATCTAAAGGTCCCTGGTTCAATCCCGGGTTTCGGCAACTTCCTTTTTGCACATTTGTGTAACACCCAGTCGTCGAAGTCCATCAGGACTAGGGCTAATTGTGATAGCCGTAAACTGCTGAGAAAGAATGCTTCAATACTAATACCCGTAGTAGCTCCCAGAGCTCCTAGGAAGAAGTATTACTTACTAGTTATCTGACGAGACAACCGCATACTTGAGTGGTTTTCCTTCCTGACAGTTCTCTGGAACCCATGCTAATGCTATTACCAATTTCCTGTGTCACCTAAAGAATGCCCAAAGGGGAGGAATATTGTGAAATGTGAGTTGACCATTGGAAACTGATATGTGTATTCGAATACCCCGGTAGCCAATGCAATTTAACATGAGTGTTCACAAAGTCATATTATGCGATGTGGAGGATAATACTTTTGCACAGGTCCCGGTCCATATTAGCAATTTGTTAACAGTTCTTCTGTCAAAACAAAACACCTCACATTTGTCATGCGTCTTTCTCCCGTTACTTTTTTTCCTCAATTAGCAGTATTCACTAAACATGCAATGAGATGGAGCTGACATTGATTGCGCAATGCATTGACATGAGCTTGAGTCTACACTGAAGTTTAAGCTGATGTAGCCTGCAACTGTATCCTGGCATGACTATTGAACTGATGGCGATTCAGTTTCATACGATCGACAAACCCATTGCAAAATTGAATTGAAACGGCCACAGTACAGTGCTAATCCAGACTAGGAGTTTGATTGCTTTTTTCCACAAACAATCCGTAGTTAAAGTAGTGCTTCTGATAAGTTTATAATGGTTGCCCAAAGATTGGTGTGTTGCACTTGTTATTCTGATTCTAGCATTAGGTTTGCCTAGCCTGGAGGCGATTTCCAAAGCGCAAGGTACTAGCGCTCCAGTCAATTGAAAATTTTATGCTTGCAACTACGCTTTTGACTGGGTGCCAGTGAGTAACAGCGCCGTTTGAAATAAAGCTTGATAACGTTTTGCAGGCCAGCACCTCGTCAGCAGCAAAACGTTTTACTTCAAGCGTTCCTGGCCTGAAAACGTTGTCCCGTATGAAATCTCTCCTACGTTTGGTAAGAATTCTGTCTTCGCACTTACTCATACTCACTATGAAGATGAATCCTATAAATAATTTAATGTCCAAGCTTCTTTTGATTGTTTAGCAAGATGTCATTTCGAATTATGATTTTTTCGTTTGAACTACCCTAGGCAAAGATGGGATGAAAAAAATTCGCAGCGCCATGGACGAGGTCCAACGAACCAGTTGCGTGGTCTTCAAACCTGTTGGTCAAGTTCACAAAAAGGGTTCGACTGGAATCTTAAAAATCGTCAAAAACGAAGGAGATGGCTGTAAAACCTCGAGTCCGGAAATGCAGGAAGAGTTTCACAAAAATCCAGTATAGCGTTTCCTAAAATTCTAATTCTGTTTTCCAATCTGTCATCAAATCAATTTAAATCTTAATCCAATTTCAATTTTGGGTTCGGCAGGAAATATCCCTTGACCCTTCATGGTGCTTGGAGCACGGGAGGATAATCCATGAACTGATGCATGCCCTAGGCTTTACTCACGAACATCAGCGACCTGACCGGGATAAGCACATAATAATAATGTGGGAAAACATCAAAGAAGGTCTAACACTCAATCAAGTTTCAGTTTAAATGAGAACAAATGCATGTCTAACAAGAGCTATTACAACTTTTTAACCTGCTTCCAGATCAAGCCAGCCAGTTTAGCAAGTCTAATTACCCCATGGAACTGACTTACGGCTTTCCGTATGACATGACCAGTGTCATGCATTATGCAAACTGGTCTGACCATGCTGCGATAGATCCGAAGAAACCCATAATTTTGCCCAAGGTATACCAGCCTAACTTTATGCAGTTTACACTACTGAATATTTTTTGCTATGAAAGATTGATCCTTCTCTTCTTACACCTGAATTTATGGATAGGTGCAGACACGCTCATCCGAGATGGGGCAACGTAAAGGCTTGAACAGGATGGATATTGCGAAGTTGAACTTTGCTTACAAGTGCAATGAAAGCTAATTTCCGTTTGGGTAAACTACAAACTAATGTCTACAGAGACTAGGCTTGAGCGACAATAGCAACATAGCAACAGCAATAGAATCATAACAGTGTACTAATTGGCAACCGGTCAACATAGTTTAATAATGAAGTTTGTAAAAAACGGAGGCGTACGACAGTATCAACGAAAGTTAGTTACATTGCTAACTGCCTCTAAATCTATTTGTACAAACCGACCGTGGTAATATTGCTTTACTTGATGAAAAATCGTCTACGATTAAGCGCCTTCGTAAAGTTTGTAGTTTGTACAAAGCAAGTAAATACGTACGAAGCATTCTACTCTACACGCTATTTCTAATTCTACGTTCCACTTACACCTGTCTATCTATTACTCTGTAACTTCTAGTACCACACTAAATAGTCTTCGTAACTGCACTGTAAGAATTGTAATTGCAATTTCTGGCACTAGCGAAATTCTGCGGCTTGTACGTCGTTTGCCACGGATGTAACTCGAAATCATATGAGAAATGAACAGGACCTTGTGGAATGTTCAGTTAACATTGAGCTCGAATTGGATACTACGGTCTCTTACTTGTACACATGTCTTGCACACACTTGTATACATGTCTTTAACCAAAGGTACGAGATTACACATTAAACACTTATGAAAAACATGGGAGCATATCAGATCATACAACCTTAATTTCAGAATTGAGATTATATACTGAATACAATGATGTGGAACGTGATATGTAACGTTGAATAATGGCAAATCATTGCAATCACCAAAAGGTAGTATGTATAGATAATAGATTCGACTTGATGAATTAATATTCACTCTCTGATATTTCATAGCAATAAACGATTGCTTTGACATTGTACGGAATTATGAATAATGTTACGTCATACAGAGGTCTTTTCGTGCTCCTGAGCACTATGACTTATTTTAACTTATAATACCTGGAATTGTCACAGACAAATAAATTATCTCTAACTAACAAATAGTGCGTTCTTTGACAGGGTAAGTGACTTTGGTACAGGTACAAACATTCGAACTTGCAACAGAATATAACATATGTAGCATAATGATGGCAACGACGACAGTCAAGGCGAATTTACCATACTGTAAGGTGAAACTGACACTTACTCCTTTCGTCCATTCGCCTATTTGCAATACAATACAACGTTAGAGCCTGAATGTGAAATAATTAACACGCTATTATACAGCAACGGCATCATGTCATGTCCGCTATTGCGCAAATTTTGCAGTTGCTTGCTGAAAGGCTACAGACTTGCGGCTTATTAGAATAATCTTATGTGCTATCGTATCCCAAGTTAATGTCGCAAAGTTGCCATTGAACTAATAATTGCACTCTCATAGTATACACCAGAGTTAAGCAGACATTTCGACACGACACTCGAATCAGACTTTTCATTAATATTACTGAGCTTCCACTCGTTAAGGAAGCTGTTGGAACGAAACTATTCCTGAAGTTACTGGCCACAAGGTCATACACAAACTAATATTTTTAGAATGAGCGTAATCATTACACACATTACCCGCACAATAGAGATTACAAAACTAATGACTAGATTCAAGTCGATGCAGCTGCTTCCAGCATGTACTTACGGAACCTCTTACGATGTAAGTAATTTAAATTGCACTAACTAAAAGTTCCGAAGGATACTATGCTTCTCGTATTCCATCTTGCTTTTCAATTTGGGAGAATACTCTGGCACACGGGTGTCCATCGAGCGGTACGCCTGCAGTGGTGCTGTTCTGTCCAAAACAGGTAAGTCCAACAACGTATTGTCTGCACGCTCAGGTCCACCGACCATGGTAATGGGTGAAAATCGAACACGATTCACTGAAGATCCAAGTGATGAGGAATCTCTTGCGGAAACATAACTGCTGTCTTCACTTAAACTACTGTCTGGAGGCGTTTCTGCATTTGTCAAAGTCACGGAATCAGTCCAACTGTATCCAGAACCAGATCGAGTGCTGGAAGGCCCCGGGCTGTAGGAAGCGTAGTTATATTTCCTGAGACTGGACCGTAGCGGTCGAGGTAGCTCCAATGTTGCTGGTCTTTCGCTTAATGATCCGTCCCCAGTAGAAGCGTGACGGGTATGCGTAGGAATCCAGTTGTTTCCACCTCCATTGTACCGAAAATCATAGCTGTATTCTAACGAAGAGCCACTGTAACGAAGCAATACAACCAGTTAAAATTTTTCCACATTAAAGAGTATTAGCACCTTCAAGAATAGTCTACAGTACCTGAAAGGATTTTTTTGTAAATGCATTTCTGGTAACCCAGTATCAGAGCCTGACATCGGATTGTAGTTTCCCATGCTCAAGTTACTTCCTGTTCTCATGTGTCCTTGATGGCGCATCCCAGCATTCGGAGAAACATTGGACGACCTACCCGGGTTGTCAAACAGACCTTCATGTCGACCAGGTTCGCTTATAACCGCAGGGGTTTGGATATTGTAGTTAATCTCGGGATACAAGCGGGATGTCTGGTCTGTTGTTCCTTGAAGTATGTCTAGTTGTCCCTGGTACGAACCGTAAGGCTGATGCTTCGGTGTTGGAGCTGAAGATACCCGGACGATGTGTCCATGATTTTCAAACGGCGGACTGCTATAGCTTTCTCTAACATGCTCATTATTGTTTCGTCCGAAAGAGTGGCCTCGCGTTCGATGGTAGGGGCTGGAATAATCTTTGCCCATTACATCCTCTCTTAAAAATTCGTTGCTTGTTTTCGAGGCTCGACCAGCTTCCAGCTCCCGGTAGTGCGCATCTAGTAAGTTAGCTGGTTTCGGATCTTCCCCCACATCGTCGTCACTCAGTACTCTCTGCAATTAAGGACTATCAATTTACCACGATCTCATTGTTTACAATATGGGCAAAGCGCACAAGTGAAATGTAAAACCATCATCTCTTCAGCAAAAAGGCAGATGATAACTGTGCTTTTGTAAGCTGCATAGATTGATTTATTCAAATATTCAAGCTATTTTAATAATTTTTAATCCTTGGTCACTACATAATGTCGATCTAAACTTTCAAACCCAAAGCGAGCTAATTTCACTCCATTCTGTAAACCTATCCGCCTTACCGCAGAAAAAACGAAACGATAAATGGAATTAAATATACTTTTAACGATGCGTTTTTGCACCAATACTGCTGATCCTAACAGACCCTGTGTTCAACTTACAGTGGATAGGTACTGGAATAAAGTTCAACCCGTGAGAAAGTAGCACATGTAATAATATTCTAGCACGCCGTCATGACATAGAATTCGCAAGAAATTGCAGCTCAAAAATATAATGTAGCATTAAATAAAATCTATAAATAATATTAAGCAAATCAGGTTAGTCAATTAGTCGATTGAATCCATCTCCACTTGAAGTTGCAGATGTAGCGCTACTTTTACGACTGCCAGAGCTTCCGTTCTGCAAACTAGAGCTGGAGAAATTTCGGGTAGGGCTTGTTAGGGAAGGACGCGTCTTGAATTCGTTCGTAATCAATGCACCAGAACGTTCCTGTTATTGTCCCAAATAAAAAATAAAACTAAACTTAAAAAGAAAATAAAAACCTTGCACTTATTTCCTGTAGCTTAAACGCATCCCTCCGCATGGCAATTAGACGTGGTTACTTCAGCTTTCAATTACAGTAGAATCCAACACCAAAGAAAAATGCAAAGAATCGTGCATATTTCACCATCACCTTATTAACATATAGCGGAAACCTCAGCACGGGTTCAAAGGAAAAAAGTGCATCTCCGAATGTATTTCTAAATCCTCTGCAACCAAGCTCAAAAAGTTCAAACAGTACATCCTTACCTGGCCCCATTCGTTTCGTTCGCCAAAGGCTTGAGAGTGGTCAGTTGATACGAGCTGACGGCGATTATTCTGAGTGCCGTCAAACAATGAATGAGGTTGTGCCAACGGATTATGCAGTGTTTTTTCAGCATTGTTCTTCATGTGAGTCTGGATCTGATTAGGTAAGGTTGGACGGATAACTTTGGTTCGGCCATGGTAAGTGTGACTACCATATGCACCGGTTACCCTTGGTAGGTTTGGATCACTGTCACCGAATCCACTGTTATGGAAACCCCCAGCATTGTCTAGCAGGACAACATGCTGGGGAACATGTGTCTGACTAGCAATCCTGCACATATTTGAGTTAATAAAGTGTCAAATCATACCGTCAGCTAATTAACCTTGATGTCACAAGATCAGGTACGTACCTTGAATGAGCTTCAGCGGCAGCCTTCACATCGATACCAACTAAACTGGCAAGTATAGCTGTTGCGTTATAAAGAGCGCTTTTAATTTTATTTTGTTTGTACTTGCCGGGAAGATCGCTCGATCCGTTGCTGAGACTGAGTCTAGGAGCCCCTCCACCATTGTAATCTGTAGACGCATTCGATCATAAGATAAAAAAGCTAAAACTTATGCTTCATGAGGTAACTATACAGCATTTATCATACTTACCAATGTTTTGTTCGGATCCGGTATGATTGAGAGTGGTTTTCTGAGAGTTTTCAAATATTGGTACGCTTTTACTCAAGCGATTAGATGATTCTGGTGGTTCCATGATGGTTGGTCTTTCCTTGTGATGGATAGTGCTGGGCCCCCAAGTTTTACCCTTAGGTCCATCCGGGGGTACTGGAATCGGCAATAGTTTAATGTACATGGAAAGCTTCGCTTCAGTAAGTACGATACTCTTGGAAGCTTTTCCTTTTTATACACACAAAGAAATGAGAAACCAACTTACAGACAACAGTCTTTAGAAGAGGATTTGGTGATTTTGGCGGAGTTTCAGGACTTGTGATAGTAGTCAAACCTCTCTCTGTTGGCTTCACCGTTAGCGTGTGCCGGAAATCTGCAGACAAACAACACGGATAAAATATTGGGCTTCTGATACTTCATTGAAGCTTGTCAACATTCATTTCCAGTAACAGAAGCTTGGAAGCGATCTGAGGGGTTCAATAACCATTTTTGCTCCAACTCACCCGAAGGCTCACTGATAACGTCTTTCATATTTTTGATTCCTTTCCCTTTCCGTTTCTTTGGAGTTGGTCGAGTGTGTGTGGGTGTCTGGAGGTAGCTCAAGATGAGTTCCTTCTGCAAAAGAGCCATTTCTCTGGCAAACAGTTCTTGTTCTTTCTGCTTCAAATTTTCTTCCTTCCGCTGATGAAACTCGGACTTTTTCTTCACTTCCTCTTCCCGTGTTTGTAGCTCCTAAAAACGGAGGCCAAATCATGCAACATGAGTCAACTGGTGCCCCACACCAATGCAGTCACGAAACTCTTCCGGCTTTTACGAGGCTCAGTACATGAACTTACAGCTTCCTTGGATTTAATCTCTTTGACTACTTCCGCAATTTCAATTTTCCAAGTCTCCTGCATCGAGTAAAAACCTTCATGGTAAACAAAAGCAGAGTCCATAATATTTTGCAGCATCTCCAATATCTGCTGGAAATTGGGTCTGTCATGTGGCTCCTGTGCCCAGCAAGCTGTAAAGTAGAAATATATGTAACATTACGTATAGTACATAAGAGTGCCAGGCATCCACTGCAGGGAGATTTTTCCATTCCTCTCCTTATTCTACAAAGTTTACTTTCTTGCGGCCTCGCCGTGGCAAAGAAAGTCAGTTTCCGCTTTCACCAGCCGCATTGCACTGCTTTACTAGGCTTCAGACTCATGTATTTCAACGGCCGTTACACACGAAACATTGGCGTGCAATCGTTCCAATTTTACAGTCGCTTTAGCTCTCGAGTCCTCCCTCGCACGAACTTGATTTACTATACATCTCGACAGTGTATGGTAAAAATCTCTTCTGGCCCAAAATCACTTACCTTCCATTAGAGCTTTCCATTGCTTCGGACACGTTGATGGTATTGGGAGTTTCAATTTATTCACAGCGACGCCGTAAGCCACAGCGAAAGCATCGATCCCTTTGTAAGGCGTTTCTCCATGCAAAAGTTCCCATAAAACAACTCCGTAGCTGAAACATAAAAGGAAACCTTTGATTGAGCTTTTCATTATTCTCTCAAACTCTTTGTAAACAAACACGCTTCATCCATTTCGACAAAATTCCACAGCACTAAAGAGAACTCCATTCTGAAAAATCATCGCATCCCACGTTACTGAATAAGGACGGAATGCAATCCGTAGCTGCAAATGTTTTAATTGCCATTGCAGAATCTTATAATTGGTTGCAGCAGCATCTACCTTTCAAAATTCGGGAACAGTGGATAATTTCAGCCAATTTTGTAGTGGTAAATCTTTCCTCGCGTCAGTTCAAGCATAGAGTAGGAGTTTTTAGTTGCTACCACCCTAAACTTCGTAATAATTTACCCCTCATTAAGATTGCGTAAAAATTACGTATTCTATTTGTATTGTGAGTGAGGATGATTCATAAAATTACAGTTCCATCACCGAGGAGTACTAAGAAGAAGCCAAACGCATCGCTTGGATCCAAAAGTCTCACAAAGCACATCTTACGTTGATTTAAGAATGTAGTCCATAAGGGAACTACAATCCCATATTATCATTTTCAAGTTTGATGTTTCCAAGAATGCAGTTCAAAAATAGATTTGACTCACACGAGAAGGTATTTAATCTCGCACAGTCTTCTCAAACCGCATTAAATCTTTCCAACTATCTACAAACAGGGGCGATAAAACATTAGAAGCCTTAACTCATGATAAGATACTACCAATGGTACAATATCAACTTCGGCGAGTCGTGTATGCTCAGAAATTCAGCATCATTCTATTATCGAAATTGCGTTTTGTAAAGCAAATACAACAAATCCTGAGTCAGAAGAAGATAAAATACTGCATTAGAATTTCCAACAGAGTGATTGTTCATTCACACATAATTCTCCTACCCGACACTAACAGTACCACTTCCCTTTCTATTTCAAAGCACGATAAAACCTTCTCAAGAACTCCAACGCTTTATCTTGGCAGCATCTTCCAAGGTTTTTTGTAAGATTGAGAAAGAATTCTCTGAAGAACATTTCAGAAATAGGATCATAGTGCAGCATCTTTTTCGACTCACCTCCAAACATCAGACGCCTTGGAGAAAGTTCCTTGCCGAATGACTTCGGGTGCCATCCAAGGATAGGTTCCAGCCGTTGACATGCGAGTAGTCTTATCCACCTCCCTTGCGAGCCCAAAGTCCGTTATTTTCAGCAGCGTAGTCGCAAGTTCTTCTTCCGTCTCCACTTTTTCACTGAGCAATACTGCAAAAACAAGATTAATAACATTTTAACCCTCTTGTACCAAGAACAAGCTGCAGTAGTCCTTACATGGCATAAACAACTTGTATACAAAGACACAGCTCCGCTTCCTAAATCAAACGTTAATGAGGAAAACTTTGTGGGAAACAATCGCGAAGATTCCTCTCGGCTACGACATTAGTTACTCGACATTGCTGAGCGAATACAGAGATAAAATAAAACACAATATTAAGTTTCTTAAGCTCCTTAGGAAGGAAAGTTGCCAAAGGAAGAAACCTCCTTGCTGGAAAACCATGGAAACAGAGCCGCAATACCAGGCTTTTACTTACCAAGTCATTAGGGTGGATACGGAGCTGCCATGCTTGAACTAGTCCAGCAAAAGCAAAAAGTTAATTTAGCTGCCTGGGGTCAGAGCAGAAGGAATAGGAGAGAAGTTATATAGAGAATGAGTATATAAAGTTGGAATTTTCTCCTATTTTCAGCCATAACCGAGTTTCTGTTCAAAGAATTCCTAGCACCCTCATCGTACACCTGAGAACTCGGTATCATGAACATTATTCTTCATCTCGGCTAGCATTAAATTCCAGAAGTGTGTCCTAAGGCGACCACCACCCGCTTCCAGCCATAAAGTATCTGCCTCCTCAAACACATTAAGGCTGCCGAAGCTCATCTGCCACCTAGTCTCCGTCTCGTCTGGACAGAGTCTCATCTTCTTTACATCTCCTAAAGCAATTTGCATAGTCGACACGATCCGTTCGCTATTTCCCAGGATCTAATTTTGTGGAAGTAGTTGCAATCCATAGTAGCCCGAAGCACTATTTGTCGCCAAGAAGCCTTTCCACTGTAACTAGCAAGGTTTCTCGTCCAGGGAACATGCAAAACAGAGACTCAAGCACACAATTCGCGAATGCCACCTAATCTCTAAATCACAGGCTTAAGTACGAATTTACGTGAGCTAGCCCTTTAGCATGCCGATCGGAAATTTCGAAACCGTGTTTTCTTTCCCTTCATACGAGACCGTCGCTCCTTTTAGCACGTCCCACTTTGTCCTGTACGTATAAGTTATACATTATGAAGGGTATCTATTGGAAAGAAAACAACACTCTGCTCTGCGACGCCATTCCAGCAGAGTTTATATATCCAGCTCTTTCACCTTGTACAAACGGGTCCTCATTCATTCTCGCTACAGTCATTTCAGCTTCACATAAATTTCAACAATTCTCAAGGGAAATACTTAAGTTCCTGATGCAAAGCTAGTACACTATCGGTATACCTTATCACTTTCTCCAAGTCTCTCCTGCCACGCGTCTCCATTAAGAGCTTAAAGTCCTTCCTAGGGAAAAGTGTACAACTTTCTCCCTTTCCGCTAGAACGAATACTTTACCTGAATTGTGCTTCGGACCGAATACTTTTCAAATCCCTTGTTAGCCCATCTTTGCCCCATTTCTCACCAGCTTACGTTACTTTCGTATATATACGCGCCTTCCCGCTGTCCATCCAATAACAGTGTTGAGTCGAGCGAGGTTGGTGACTCGAGCAAGGCGACCGTGTTTTCTCCTCACTTCAACTGCGGTAAAAGGAAGAAAGGAAGAAATTCCTACTTCCACCATTGTAGCTCAGCCTTCACCAAAATAGCTTGTGCCAACAACCAAATTCAGTTTCTTCCTCAGGGAAAATGTGTCACTCAAACAGGAGAAATTTCTCATCTACGTCTTTTTTAACCTGAGACGTAATTTTCCTTCGGGGCGCTTTTCTACCTTAACTTGGTCAAAAAGCACTATCATTGCGAGTGAGCCGTATGAACACAGCACGTATACATCATAGCATGAGCCGAGATGAAGCACAGTGAGAGCAATTGTGAAATTCCTTCCCCTTTCTCCTGGCATCCAAAGGAAATTCTCTACAAGCGACCGCAATGGTCTGACATGGCTGAAACATCCAAATTATCATTTGATTGTTTAACATTCCCACCAGATCCTCATCTCTGTTACAGTCTTAGAAGGCTTTTTTTTCTTCCTGTTCCTCTCTCTCACTTTCTCTTTTCCTCCATCCCGGGTCTTATCCTCGCTAGAGACAGTTCTTCAGCCAGCCGTCATACGTGCCTGAACTTGCTGCCAACATTGCTTGCCTACAAATGCCAACATTTCTACTCTCGTCCTGCTTTACCCTGTAGTTTCACCAATTTCATCCGATTTTCTTGTTCAGTAACTTAAACCTCCGGCCACATCCATCCTACATCTCAGTTGAGCCCTGGATCTCTTCCTTGACCTCAGTTTTCTTTTCTCGTTATTCTTTTTCATGCTTCCTTTCCTCGACGCTTATCCCAAGGCACAAACAAGTACAAATGAACGTCACGGCGTGAACCAGGTACTTCGGAAGACAAATTGCAACGCGCAGACTTCATCTTATCGTGCCCTCGCTACATAAAGCAACCTCTCATTATCTACTCTCCCACAATAAGTTAATCACTGCCGACTCCTAACAATGAACACGGGATTTTACGACTCTGCATTTTCTTTCTCTCGCCACCACGACCAAACTCCCCATTTATGCAATATCATGCCTCCATTCGCGTACGTGCCGCTTTCTCCATTAGTTTATCAGCTTGTCGTCCACCAGGCTAATTCTCATTCTCTCTCTCCCAGTCCACAATCGTCATGTAAGCTTAGTGCACTGCACAGACTCGGCATGCAAGACCGCTATCGCAGTAAGTCTCGTGGAACATTGCAATCGACAGACGAAGCCCGCCTATCACCATAGTAAGTTCCTCCCAGTGCAACACATTAGCAATTTGCATGCACAGCTCATGCCGTACAAATTATTCATGTGTGTGTCAAGAAAAAATCCAAAGTCCGTGCCACTCAAATTTTTTCGTAACTGTTGGCTTTTGCAGAAGTAGAAACTCTTGTAGTAACCCAGAAACATCATCCAAATGCTCAACGTTCCTTGACATTTTCTCCACTGTCGAATTTCTCTCTAGGTTTTCATACTTGCAGCAGCTACGATTCAAAGTTGTATTCACTCTTCTTACGGTGTGACCAGACCTTCTTTCCAACAACACTAATGCAAAAACTTTCCGGACAGCAATGAAAACAGCAGAATTTTTCACAACTCGTGGTGTAAACAAGATATTATTGATCCGAAAAGGAAAGTCGTACAAAGCTCAGAGTGCAGCCGTTTTGCTCGACTTGCAAGTCCTCGAAGGGCCGGGAAGGCCTTCACATACGTTGCGCCCATTTCCTTACTTGACTAATTTAGTGCATGCAGTCACACAATCAGGCAGTTCTACTTCAGCTGCTGCTAAGTGCTCCAGGAGCTTTAATTTCAGGCTACTGTTCCGATGCATAGCGAGCATTCCATAATACCACGGCCAATTACTCAAATCCACTGCTTTCAGTGTTCAATTTCATGAATTTCTTTTCCAAGCACCTAATGCTGAGCCTGAACCTGTACCAAGGAATTACTTCGGAGAGTTCATAAGAGTGTAAGACATTTCCTTTACTGACGCATGCAGCAAGCTGGGCACTTGGAGCAAGCTCCCAAGCCATGCGACAGGACCCAAAAATTTTTCGTAGTTCTCGTCGATTCACGCCAAATGTGTAACATTCTTTCTTGCAAAAGTCAAATTCTAGTAGCAGGC
>VRMD01001814.1:0-15320 GCA_009872375.1 Sminthurides bifidus | reverse complement strand
CTGCCACTTGAACTTTGGAAATGGATAGCAAGGATATGAAAAACAGCAAGGAATTATAGAACCACATGCTGACAGGCTTACATAGTTGTACAACTTACACTAGGATTATTTGAAGGTACTTCACTCTCGGTTTCCCTAAATGACATTTCTGCAGGAGTGTCGCCGGGTAACCTAAATAGGCTCCTGGGATCTTCCAAAATTAACACTTGAATTGTCAATCGCTGATACTCCAATCTTTCACCTCACCAAAGGCTATTTTCCACCAGTATTGACCTTATAGAATAAACGTGTATGAGATACTTTGTTCTGAATATTGGTTCTACAAAGTTGCGCTTCCATTTCAATTTAACTTGAGATCAACGCTACGCCAAGCTTCAATTCATGTTTTGTGAAATCCAAAGCTCTTCTTGGTACCTTGGATTTCATTTCGGTACAATTGTGTTGTCGTAATAAGTAAGCGCTACCACAGTGCAACTGTGTTGCAAATGCGGAACACAGCTGAGGGAGGATGCTATCAGGTAAGGTGCACGGGTCAGTTGCGTTTATTTGAGCTTTCACCAACTTTCTCACTCTCGGACTCAGGAACCGAATTTCTTCCGTGAGTGAAATTACTGTTACCATAGAAATGCTTCACAACAGAAACAGTCTCACTTGTCCAGCACGAGGAAGACAAAGCAAGGAAGTTTTCGTTTCTTCTGCCATGTCCAGAGGGTTGTGTCCTTCCGTTTAGCTCATTTTTATTATCTCTCCATCTAACAGCAGTAATTATGAATGTTATTGAGTGAAGCTACTATAACGGAGAAAGGCAAGGAGACAGTTCTGATTGTCCTGTCCCTATGTTTAACTTGAACAGGTACAGAGAATATCGATCCCGGATACCAAGTATAATAGGTGATTGAAATGAGAACTAAAACTGATCCGTTTCCATGAATAGGCGAAAGCATTCTACAGAAGTTGTCGCGTGATGATTATCAGAGGTACTTTTCCTGGACTGCAATTTTCTTCTCACAAAAGTTTGTTTCCTATGCGATTTGTTTCTTTCGGTCATCAAGTTTGATCGTTGGATTCTCCTACGCTCCTACGGACCGATTGACCACGAGAATACTCAAGATCAAGCGATCGTTTATTGACAGGTAAAGTAACTTGCTCAGTGCGTTTAATCAATAAAATCCAAGTTCAATTTCATAAAATTGCCGGAGTGGCTCTTGAAGGCGCAAAAGTCAATCCTTATGGTCGAAGCAGCACTTCCTTCCGCTTCCATAGCACGGATTTGATACCAATCCTAGCATCGGGAGGTGATCGGTGATCCCATCAATCTTTCCATGTATGTAATAGATGTAAAATTGGTGGCTTGGATTGTAAATATGTTAGCTAATGTGATGCATTTAAGATTAACATTCCAAGCTACTTCAAGTGGCTAGGATAGAAATTGGTTTCCTCAAACTGTCATTCCAGCTACTACACTTATTGATGATCGCTACAAGTGCTTCAGTCATAACCAAGCCATGTAAATGGTATTGTTTGTAGCTAACTTCTGAAGCAGACGCTTTTAATGATCTAAAAAACGTTTGGACTATTGCTGCAACAGCAGCGGCATAATATTGAGAGCCCAAGAGACAGCTAAATCTTGCGAAAAGTTGCAAGCGGGAGCTGTGTTGACATTCTCCCCTTTTAAATTATATAGAAGGATCGTTCATCAAGTACTAATACTTAATCAGTGCTGCTCGTATGCTTTAAACAAATTCCGTCGGTTGATTAGTAAAAGCAATATTTGAATGTCGCTTTCTCATTTTGTATTTGTGTCAGACTTTTATAAAACTACTTACTTCTATTAGTTAAACATCGTTTGAGGCTTATCATAGCAGGAAAGGGAAAACAGAAGTTTCAGTTACACTGCACAACCACCTCTCTATATATGGGAGTTATTCCATGGTGCTGTTATCATCATTTGTAAATTGATAGAGCAGTATGATTTAGTTAATGCTCTTGTATCTTTGAGATTGTGAGGTTTTGATTCATTCTTGCCTCATCGAGCCGAGGTAAACTTGTGTTTGTCTCAGAAAGATTAAAACACGAGCTGTTCTAATTAGTGCTAGACATGTAGATAACTGGTATTCAAACTGTTGCCATCCTTCGGGACTAGAACTTGAGAAGAGTTTTCTTGACTGCCGGACAGTTAAAACTACGTTGATTTGTATAGCAAATTATGAAGCGAATAAGGTTAGACGCTGACAGTGAGGAGTTTGTTGAAAGATCCACTCCGAGTCCATTGATCGTCAATCATGAAGATGAAATGG
Source organism: Sminthurides bifidus (assembly GCA_009872375.1). Classification (NCBI taxonomy): domain Eukaryota; kingdom Metazoa; phylum Arthropoda; class Collembola; order Symphypleona; family Sminthurididae; genus Sminthurides; species Sminthurides bifidus. The sequence continues at coordinate 13,023 of VRMD01001814.1, read as the reverse complement.
ATAACAGTTTCGAAAACGAAAGTACTCCACTTCCTCCAGCGAATTTCCGCGAAGTTCCTGACGGAATAGGATGGTTTGCAGCCGCTCTGCTGATTATTAATACGGCTCTCGGCGGNCCTCCAGCGAATTTCCGCGAAGTTCCTGACGGAATAGGATGGTTTGCAGCCGCTCTGCTGATTATTAATACGGCTCTCGGCGGTGGCCTACTCAATTTTCCCAAGGCATTTCATGAAGGCGGGGGGATTTTAACTGCAACCATAGTCCAACTTGTAAGACTGGATTTTCTCCAAACCTTGATGACGTAAAGGTGTTTGGTCGGCCTTGTTTAAAAAGTAATGTTTTTATTTACAGGTTCTAGTCTTGTTCATTGTGCCAGCGCTGTTGATACTTTCATATTGCTCAGATTTTAATGAAGGCAAAACGATGCAAGATGTCCTCCACTACACGTGGGGCAAGGCTGGGCAGCGTATATGCTCCATTTGCATGGTTCTTTACTGCTTCGGAACCAGCGTAACTTACATGATCATCATAGGAGATCAACTCGACCAGAGTAAGGAGATATTTTGCTGCAGATTATCTTTCTTCATAATTACAATTTTTTATTGACGATGTTTTTTTTAGTTTTTGCAGCTTTATACGGTAATACGTTTTGCGGTCAGTGGTACATGAATAGAAGTTTCACAATGATCGTCTCATGTACGTGCATTGTTCTACCTCTTTGCTATCCAAAGAAGATTGACTTTTTAAAAATTGCAAGGTAGTTTTTCTATTTGTTACTTGTTCTAAACCGCATGACACAAACTATGCGGGAGAGCGATACGATAGTCAACACTGCGTTGATGTTTGAGAAATGAAATATTAATGATATAAACTTCGCAGCTCCGTCGGCGTTGTTGCCATCATTTACGTCGTATTGCTGATTGTTGCTCAATATTTCGTCGGAAACTACACGCCGGGAGACATCAGAACGAAGCCTGACGAATGGACCGACATATTCCTAGTTGTGCCGACTTTATGTTTTGCTTACCAGGTACAGTTCGTTTGATTTATAATTGCGAACAGAGATTGATTGAAAGAAAGACTTGATCTGATACATAACCTTATACCCTTACTTGTTCTTGCAGTGCCACGTGAGCATTATTCCAATCTATTCGTGCCTGAAGAAACGGACTGTGAAAAATTTCAGCTATTCTGTTTACACTGCCATAATTATTTGTATGATGACTTATACTGTGGCGGCTGGTTTCGGTTACCTGACTTTCGGATCCAATATTGCTAGCGATGTGCTTAAATCTTACAATTCGCATGACCCGTCAGTATTCATTGCAAATGTGGCATTGGCCATTAAGACTTATGTAGGTTACCCTGTAAACTTATTTTGTGGCAGGTAAGTGTTTTAAATACTCAAGCTGGATTGGAAGTGCTGCGTCCAAGTTTATAGTACAGCAGATCGGCTTCAGCGTGGGAGCTGAAGTTACTGCTGGTATGTATATCAATTTTAATTTGATTCATTTTAAATTTTAGGGAAGCCATTAGTGATATGTGGATGGATTGCACTCAGAATCGCCTTGGAATCACTAATTACTGGCTTCTGCTGTGTAACGCCTTCAGAAAAAACACGGCGGATTTCCATTGCGACTGTGTGGTTCTTTGCATCACTCATTTTAGCCGTTTCGCTTCCTAACATTGGAGCTGTGATCAAACTGCTTGGCAGTCTCGCAGCGTTATTTATATTCGTTTTTCCAGGTATTACTAAGCAATATGAAATTCGGACTGAAATTTATCGCAAGGTGCAATATTTCATGGAAGAATTAATTATTTAAACAGGTCTGTGTCTTCTACGGGTCTCCTTGCAAGAGAATCTTCACGGCGAACAAGGAAGTACAAAGATGTTGCTTCTACAGATTCTTGCTGGTTTGTACTTGGCTCTTGGTGCCTTTATCTTTGGGTGTGTCTTTACACAAGGAATCATCGTTGACTTTTTTAATCAACCACAGGTTGACATTCCTGTATGCATCCTCAATTAGTTTGCAGCAAATTGTAATGCTGTAATCAGTAAATATCATTGCATAGCCACGATCTACTTTTACCACCTCATGTGTAACGAAAATACAAAGACCCAGTGCAACTGTGATGTTTTAACAACGGTGAAAGTAAGATCTCAAGTTAAAATCGCAACAAATTTTTATAACGATGTTATAATTAGCTTATCATAATCAAGACGATCACATGTGCATAAAATGCTAAGGAAATGTTTTAGTACGTTTCTCATACTAAATATCATAAACTGACTTAACTTGTAAAAACGTTTTTCATAATGATTAAACGAGAATACGCAGAGATTATGTTCATGCAACATATTTTTCGTCGTCATAGCTCCTCAGTTCCAGTTCTCAAATCAAACCCATAGCAGTACAAGTTTTTAAGATTATCAAAGTTAACAGCTTTTCAGAAACTTCAGCATAGCATGGTGTGCTTGCAGACGTAAAGGACAGGACTTCTTGAACAGCCTTCCAAAATTTGCATACTGTTCGCAATGCGCAGCTTTGGTCTTGTTAAAAACGTGTTGTCTTCGTTTGTTTTTGTCGACAGCTATGACCCACCAGGAGACGCTTGCCCTGGAGATCAGCTTGTTACTCCCGTATGTCTTACCTAATGCGACTGGGGAGATACAAGTTATAACGCTTATGCTTACCTTTTTGCTGACTTTTAAAAGGTCAGAGATTACTGAATTTATTCCGTGTGCATTAAACGCAGATGACCCCATCTCAATACGAAGAAGAAATACAGATGACCACTGAAACCAGGTTGCTGCAACTGTGTCATGAGGCAGGCTTTTTGGATACAAAAGCCGATCTAAAAGTAACCCCTCCCACGGTTGTCTTTCAAAATTTTAGCAGGGGCACTAAATACACTGCCATCATAAAAGTACAGAATATCAGTAAGGTACAGATACAACTCAGTGAAATAACTATACAATAAAATTAAAACCAAACTGAAAGCATGCATGGTTTTATTCTCTCAGTCTGTAATAATTAAATATTATGTTCGCAATCAAAAATTTACTTTCCAGCGAATGCAGAGATTAGTTGTTCGTATGCCCACCACACCAGAAATACGTCTGGCGAAGGATGAACTTCGGGTGGTTAAGTTTGCCCCTGGAATGACATTCGACTTTTCTGTTCAGTTTGATCCTCTGCAAGACAAGGACTTTTGCCATGCCGTTACTCTGTTAATGGAGCATCGGAAAGTACGAATTCCAGTGGTAGGTGCGCATGCAAAAGACATTCGCGTAAATTTGCAAAATAAGCTTTCGTTGACCACGTGCTATCAATCAGTGCTGCCGATACAATTGTTCCATTTCATTTCAGGTATCGGAACTCGCGGATACCTCAGAATGTCTGACCTGATAGATTTTTCCAGCGTACCAGTCAAGTGCTTCTGTTCCAAAAGTGTAACTGCGACCAACGGTGGAAAAAGGACCTGCAAGTTTTTCATGTATTGCACAGGGTACCACTTTCTGAGCAGTTTTTTAACGAAGTTTGTTGACCTATCGCCCAGATTGAAACTGCTAATCGTTTCTAAAATGTCTCTGCAGAGCTTTTTGCGTCAGCCCTGAGCGCGGGTACGTGGAAAAAAATAAGAGCATAACGTTTAAAATCTCAGTTTACAGCGATACCGTAGGGAGTACAAAAGGATCTCTGCACATAGAATACGACAATGGTAAGATTTTTTGTATGGATCATAAATGTATTAGAACATCAAATAAGGACAACCGTGGGGCACAAACCCTTGCTCTATAGCACTTTCCTTCGCCGGCTGTTGCCATTTTAAGAGGACGAAAGTTTTATTCACCGCTGGGGGTGGCGCGTGCCTGATCTACTCTGTCGTGTCATATCTTTCGAATCGCTTTATTGAATTCTTTTATTGATAGCAATCAATTCCGGATCGAGTTTCCCTTTCATTCCATGGGCTGTCATTGACTGACTGTGAAAGACATTTCCTTTATTTCAGGAGATTTAGTAGAAATTCAACTCGTCGCAAAAGTAGTGATAGGTCAAGTGAAGATCTGCACTGACGACCTGAAATGGCCTTTGACCTACGTCGGTCTGTCGTCAGCCAAAAACTTGACGATCGTCAACCAAACTGCAAATCCTATTTTCTTTCAATGGAAGAAATTTAGTTGCTTTTACCATGACACGACTTACTCACGGCGTAAATCTGACTTCAGCGCTGCAAGTACAGACAAACCTCCGATGTGAGCTTCGACCTCAATGCAAAAGTATTAATACTTTTTTCACCTTCTGCGTAACAATTTATTTCATGCCATCCATCTCTTCCACTTACATTAGATTAAGGACGAGGAAAACTTCCTACGACGTCCGCATTTCCAGCGTACAGCAAACTGTTGGCACGACTTGTGAATTTGAGTCGGGAGCAAAATTAACTGAAATGGATCCGTTCTTCAGCAGTGAATCTTTCAGAATCGAACCATGCGTAAGCAACAGCATAAAATATGCCTAAACCTGTCGCTAATTACCGGCTGTTCAATTATTTAAGCTCTTAATTCGACTCACTTGGAACTGATTCGCGTGAATTTCTAGTCCGGCCACGTAGAACCATACTCAAGCATCAACAGCATAGTAATTTTTACACCGTCAGCTGCGGGATATCTTTCAGCAAAAGCTTTTTGCGAAATCATTGGTATGGAGCAAAGGTACCCCGTGGCTTTCAGAGCTCGGGGCATAAGACCCTCTTTTACGTCCGACGGACCGAATTTTAGAGATAGCGACCGGGATATTGCTGTTTCTGAAGATCAGCTCGAGCTAGATGCTGATATCAACTCAGGTGATTTTCCCGAAGACGATGCCATAAAGGACTCTCCGAGCGTAAGTAATGCCTAATCCTGAATTAAACGACCGGTGTTTGCTCACAGTTCCTTTGCAACTTTTCACTTAGTTTGCTCGTTAAGGATCGCAAGCTCTTAGACTCTGACTGCGGTCTGCAAACTTTTGTGTTAGAAATGGCTTCAGGAATGGATTCATTAGCTCAGCTTGAGGCAATCATCTTCTGGTCATTGGCTTAAGTTAATAAGAGACAAGAGATGCGAGAGACTCTAAGCAAGCAACCGGAATGCTATTCACCTTGATTGGCAAATGGGTGTGTCGTATTCTTGCGTCAATGCTCTCGGAGTGTCAACAAACGAAAGTTTAGCACATCATGCAACATTAAGTTTGCAAATCCGAGTGCTCCGAGCCCATTTTACCGTTGTTGTCAAGGCTATTCTTTTACAGGACAAAGTATCTGTGGTCATGACCCGTCGCACAACTCGTGCAGTTTTCCCGACCGGTTTTCTTTACCATGGCTTTTGTGAAGTCACATGATTTGAGATTAGATGGACGCGAGTTTGAGGGATGTGGAAGATTCAATAGATGAGCAAGATAAGTACGCTGTACCTTTAAATCCCATAGACATCATCCTAGCTTTGTGTCAAAAATCAGACTCTTTGCTGGGAAAACGATTACTGACGACGTTGAGCCACGTTCATGGAAGAATTACCACTATCATGGCCTTCGCCGTTGACTTCCTGCACGCTCAAATGATTATATTTTTCCATGTTGCTTGTAGGCGAACCAATTATTCGGCTCTTTTCTGTTATTACATGATATTTTCCAAGTATGTGTTCCAATTTGCCATAAAAAAGGACCCAGATGGCGTTAGTCTGAATAGTCTGACAGCTTGGATTGCGATCGTAGAATCAGTTGAATTTCCTGCAGGCAGGGATGAGTGACTGCTTTGTGTTGCATGATATAAGCAGATTACTTCCAAGAAATGCTGGACTAACAAACGAAGCATTCATAGGGCTTCAGATAGGAGAAGCCAGTATCGGAAAGTTGAATGTTGATGTGGGTTGTTATGCTGGGATGGTGTCACATGCATGTAAGTCGAGCAGCCTCAGCTTTTAGATTCGAGCTTGTATGAGTACGAGAGCTCTTGCGGACAAAGACCAACGAACTTAAAGGAAAAAATCCCCTAGGCTTGCAAAGCTTAAAAATACAGCAGATGAGCCCGTGTAGGATTCCACCACTGTGAATTTTCGTGTTGCTGAGTTAACTTCTCTAAACAGTTAAAAGGAGGGTGAGAATCTCCTCTAACCAGTACTGGCTCAGAGGCTACGGTCGTGAACAGTCCAAAGCAAACTGCAACGGTTGGTTAAGTCCCGGTGTATAGTTGGTAAAACAAAGTCAAAATGAAACTCGCCATCGCATCTGTTTTTCTTTGCTTTTTGGCTTATGCCAAGGTAATTTTTTCCCTGTTGTAACGTAGCCAAGGCATAGGGCAGGAAAAGTCATCAATAGACTAATTCAGTAACCCCTCCATGCAATATTGGCCCAGTGATTGACAAATCATCTTTTATTTCAGAGCGAAATAGTCACTGAAGAAGCTGTTTTCGAGGTGACTATGGGAGGGCAACCAGCTGGTAACATAAAGATCGGCCTTTTCGGTAACCGAGTTCCTAAGACTGTCAAGAACTTTGCTACGATTTGCTCAAAGGGAATTGATGGCAAAACTTATGCTGGCAGCCCCTTCCACAGAGTCATCAAGCAGTTCATGATTCAAGGTACGTCATTTGTAAAGAAATTCTTACTTTCTGAAATCGCGATCAGCTTGCTTGCTTGCATCGCTGTCACCGGAACGTGAGATACTAAGTTCGAGTCACATGTTTTCGGTTCATCTGTACAGGTGGAGACATTGTCCGTGGTGATGGCACCGGATCAACAAGCATTTACGGAGGAAGGTTTGATGATGGTAAGCAAGCTACAGCTTATTGTTAAGAATTACAAGGATTACCCCTATGAAGAGCCGCGAACATGTATCGAAAATTATTTTTCTTTCAGAAAACTTTGACATCAAGCACACAACTCCCGGTTTCTTGAGCATGGCCAACTCCGGTCCTAATACTAACGGATGCCAATTCTTCATCACTGTCGTACCAACTCCCTGGTTGGACAACCACCATGTCGTTTTTGGAAAGGTGCGAAAAGCTAGACTTTCATTTTTCTCCAATACCGCAATGAGCTCTCTTTTGCAGTAGCTGAGTGGGAGCATTGTGCGTTGTGATAAATTGAATGCATTTCCAATCCGAAGGCTTTTCCCAAGAGTCAATCTTGAATAGTGCTTGAAGACGAAGCTGATTGCCTCTGTCGTCTACGCAGAGGCCGAGCTGCAAGCAAATTAACTGTGACTTGAAACGTGTTTCTTGGATGTTGCAGGTTGTTGAAGGCATGGAATTAGTCAAGACGATCGAAAATACTCCAACAGGCCAGAACGACCGACCACTTTCTCCTGTGCTCATCAACAAATGCTCCATCAACACTTTGCAGCAACCCTACGACCTGCCTCTCGGCACTCAACAGTAACTCATTTAACTGATCAATTGATGGATTTTGAACAGCTTCGTGACATTAAATCCAGGCTTTTGTACTTTTTACCCTGAACCGTTGTGTAATGAGTCATTTGGCACTTGGCGAACTCGGAAAGGGTCGCATTTACCTGTTCAGAACTGCGTAGAAAGTTGAAGATTCATTACGGATTTAGTGTATGTACACCTGACTTGGCCTATTACTGCTCGAACTCATTTTACCTTTAGTGTTGAGTTTCTCCCATTCATAAAGTAGCATTTCTCATAAATGAAAGTCAAGACCTTTACATTCAGATAAACAGTATCATTAAAAGTTGGTAGCCCGAGCTATTCCTATTCTACCAGATATTTTCCTAGAATTGCTTTCTTGTGTTCAATAGTTCTTCTTGTCACTGGTCCCTCAGTAGTGCAAATAGTCAGGATCGCAACGCAACTTGGTCTTGATCGGGTCTGCTCATGAGGCAAGCGTGGAAGTTTAGTAAACGTGAGCCATCTGTTTTGACTTTGGGTGCAAAAACACAAAACAGAGCATTGATATGATGGGACGAATAGATCTGATTTGTTCATTGTAAGAAATCGGGGAAAGGAAGACAAGTTCCGTTACTGAAATATTTTGAGAGTTTTACGACATAAATGCCTCACTTCCTTTCTACCAGATCGGTTGCGTTGCGACTCCCCTGAAAACTTAACTGAGACAGCGAAGTTTTCCCGCTTCTCCCCGCACAGTAGGCAGGAAGGCGAAACATAAACAAAGAACTAATGCGAATTCTTTTTGCCATGTTGCACACTTCCGCTTGAAGAATTTCTGAGTGGGCTAAGGCTGTTCTTCCACCGCTGTCCTTCTCTCTTCTAGTAGTGCTCTTCTTCCAGTGGGTTATAACACGATTAGACACTTCCTGTCAAAACATCGACGAAATACTTGAGAATGCCGAACGGGAAACGGGGTCTGATTGTACTGCTGACGGAGATGAAACTAAGAAATCTCAGTAGCGATCACAACAAAACAAGCTTTGAAACGGTAAGATACTGCAAAATCAGAAGTCAAAGGGCCACTATGTTTAGTCTTTGTACGATTTTGGATTGTACCTAACTGTACAGCTGGAAGCAAATTAATAAACTTGGAGAGCCGTGATGGGAATGCTCGTGAAACTTTGGAACACTTACAACTACAGCAGCCTAGCAGAAAGGTGACACAAGTGTCTTGAAAGAACTTGATTAGAATTTTGCTTCAAGCGTGCCGTAATAAGAATCTGGGATTTCCTGCAGTTGTTACAGTTTCTGAAGCTGTGAGATCCAGTAGAACTTTATATGCATGCAAGTAATCGATACGATACTTGTTATTTAGCGACTGTAACGGATGCTAAATCCAGGAACAAGGAGGGTAGCTTGTCAAACTGATCAGCATATAGGCAACAAGTTCGTCTTTTGTCTCGGAGTACATAAGTTGGCTGTAGCTTTTATCCCTTGCGTACAGTAAAAGCAAATATTTTCAAATGTTATGAGAATTACAACCTTTCCTTAGTCGGGAAAGGAATTACAAGTTCTGATGACCTTCTAACCTTGGTGTAAAAGTCTAGACGATTCTTCTTGAGGGCTTTGATTAACTTACTCTGCGGTTATGGCCTTGCAATAGTTTATTACTTGGACGAGAAGGTGTGCTGTTGTCATCAGGCGTACAACTGGTTTAAGGGAAAATGCATTATCTTGGTTCATAAAGCAGGAGGAAGTGGCGATAAACTCTGCTGGAGTAGGTGAGCTGTTGTCGGAAGCAGAAGGTTTGAGCCTGGATCGTTTGGAGAAAAGTGGTTTCTAATGCCTGCTTGACTAAAAGCAGGTTTACTGCTCTTAGCACGCAGGCTAATGTGCTAAATATTGCGTGTGAAAACCAGTAGTTATAACCAATAGTGTGTAATGAGGTAATGAGCAGGGCAGGTTCGTTTTGTTAGCGTTGGGCCGGAAGGGAATTGCCTAGCTGGTTATGGAGAACAAAGCCGAGACTGGAATATTGGCAAGCTCAATGTCGACAGGACTAGCATCAGAAGACATCAGTAGAAAATTGTGGATGTTTTCTACCCGGAGACACCCATTCTACTCATAGTTTCGATAACATGGCGAGAAAGAAACCCTTGGCGAGCTAAAATAGCGGTACAGTCTAACATCGATCGATCCAAATTTCATCGTAAGCTTGTTTTCTTTCCCGGTTCTGTTCCGCTTCACCGGTTGTCTGGAAAGTTGTGTACGAGCGGTCAATTTGTGAATGCTGGTAACGTCGTGCATACTCACATACAGAGTTGCTCTTGTGATGATGATCCTCCTGAATTGAATGGAGAACGTGTGCTGGCACACAAGGAAATAATATCAGACAGCAGAGGACGGTTATGATGACGGACTATTAGAATCCAGAGCTACGGTCATGGATTAGATCAAAATATGCTCAGTCATCAGTCATTCAACGCTCCACTAATCCACTCACACAAGCTGCGAGAAACCTTCCGCTAAACTCTTTTAACGATGATGCAACGCCGACAAACCATCAAAGGCAGGAGCCCACACTCCCAACCCGACTCCTGTCTCATTACCTCTGTCCTGCTTCTTCCACTCTGACAAACCACTGCCGGGAAGGCGGAAAATGGGAGACCTGAAATCGAGAAATGAAGAAAAATGCGCTCACAAACTTTTCCTAACTGCACAGGAGAAGTAGTACGTGGAAACAGCCAAGAGACTCTGATGAGTAACGAGGAGCACGGAGACTTTCACCCGTGAATGCTGAGAGGTACAGCCGTGTGGAAACTTCCTAACTGGGAGCCGGCAAGTAACAGCAGTGCGTGGATCAAGTTGATACATGAGATGGCATTCCGTTTTATTAAATCAGAAAATCCCGAAACCTTAAAAGAAACACATCTGTCGAACCTTGACAGGATTGGAATACAAAGCAGATGGGCCATGCCACCATGCCCGACAGCACACTACGTGAAAACCAAGCCCACTTCATCAGCCAGCTAGCTTTTACACGATCACGGGTTACAGCTCCATCACAAGTTTATTCAGCCAAAACTTAAGACCTAATGCATGGGTTCCCTTCATCCGTAGAAAGAATAATGTCCTACATTTAAAAACGTTTCCTCCGAAGGAGCGCTGAGACGATTGAGCAATCCATACCCTGGATTTTCGAGCTGGAGAGAAAGTTTCTGTCGACTTGATGAACGAAGCTCTTCCTCCACCTTTATCCAAGTTGATAATCCGGAAATCCTCAAGCTGGAAGCAGGGGAATTGAATGATAATTAGTGGCAGAGGAATGAGAGAAATTTTTTCCGCTAGTTACGGATTCAAGAATAGCGTCATCTGCGAGCGCGGTATTAGCCCCCGTTTGTGAGGTGAGCTTTGTGTGCTGACTCTGAATGCTGTCATTTCACAAACTTTTGGATCCATCTCTCTCCCTTCTTCCGCAAACTGGAAAGAAACGTTCCATCTGTTTGCACACATCATCCGTCTTTTAGAATTTTTGCTTACCCTGCTACTTTCGCAATTTAGTTTTAAATTACAGTGCCCAGGACGGCGGTAAATGAGATTTCTAACCCTACAATTTACAATGAAATGCTCCTACTTTCTTCTTTCTTGAGTTCTTGTGTGTCAAGTCAAGTATTTCTCAGACTCATCATGAAAACCGAGTTCATTTTTCCCCATGTCGTCCTCGTATTTTAGCAGCGAAAGGATTGCTGTAAATTACTTTCAGATTTGATTATTTCTCGCAGCTACAGCAGTTGTCCAACACGAGGAGAACAAAAGACATGGTAAACCAGGGAAGCACTTTCTTTTATTCAAACTTTTCATCAACACAAAGAGGCTAGCTTGAGATGCTATAATGAAGATCTACACAAGTTACAGCTTTACGCGATTACGCCAGGAGGTGTAAATTGCTCGTCTACGAGACTTTACCATGCTTTTCCCCCAGTTATTCTTCATATTACTCAATTCACTTCCGTTGTTTTTACAGATCGCAGATGAAACATAACGACTTGAAAATTTTTATAGGAAAATCGTACTTTTTGGCTACCACCGCCATTAAGTAACTGCGAAAAACTACAAGATTCTAGCACACATCCTGCCATTCACAATTTTTCCAAATGAAGTAGTTCAACCATTCATAAAGACTTTTGAGATTCCTTCCTTGTGCACTACACTGACAACTTCCTTCTGCTCTCCAACGGAAGGCTCATGCTCGTGAAATCGTCTTTATGTGGTGCTGATGAGTGCAGGAAACTTGAGATATGGAATTGCAGAAGGCCTGACGGGTATCCTTGGGAAAAAAGAGGAAGCCTGGACCTTTGAGATTGCAGTTTTGGAGGAGGATTTTTCGCTGGTACGAAAACATGTCAGAAGTAAAGTCCAAACCTTTCGTCCGTTGTACCAACTGGATATCGGAGCGTGCTCCACTGCCGCCCAGGATGTCAGTGCTCTAAGAAGAAGTTGTAGATCACACAGGAGACGACAAACAAAAAGGCGATGATGAACACCACCACCAGTCCAATCATCCATGGCGTCATGGGTTAACTTGAATGATTTCAGGGCACACTCGGAAATTCTCAAAGTTGTTTACGCGATGAGTGAAAACATGCTTTCACCGCAGGTACATCATTGCATTCCTACACGCTCGATGGTTACTCAGTTTGGACGTTCCCACAATTTACTGCTATCAGTCTAGTGAGAAGCAGTAGGAATCCAGTGGGTGCCGGCAGGTAGGTGGTAGGGTGCTGGAGGCATTGAATTAAAACGTAAGGGTGAGTAGCTCCAGCGTAGCGAAGGCCTGTCAAATTGCTCCTCGACCGGGAGTTGGCCAAGAACTTTCCGGTTATTGGCTTGAGCAGTCAACGCTCGACAAAATGATTATAATGTGTTCCGCAGGTGAGGTGAACTTGTGTAAGTTATTAATAATTTCACCAGCGGCTCACACTGGCGTGCACGGATGCAGCAGCAAGTCCTTCCGGTCTGTCGCCTTTCCAGCTTGGAGTCTTGATGTGAGGTATTTCCACTCTCCTTTGGTTTTGTCTATCCTTCCGGAAAAGTTTTTGTCCTAGGCTCACACCGGTTGGCACTTTAGTTTGAGTAAACGGCAGTGTATCTTTTGCCTCACTTAAATGCTCTCCAAGGACGTAACAATGCCATGCACCGCTAATTATCTTGAATTCGGGCAAACAAATCAGTATCGATTTTTGCCAAATGTGGAGCTCCCATTACTGTGGCAAAGCTGTCACTCTAACAACTTGCAGTCTCTCGAGAAGGTTGTCCAAATGTAGAAAATGTAGCAGCTCTTTTGTGCTTGCACCACAGTGTTGTTGCTTTTACGAAAGTAAGGCGCCAATGGTTCTGTTCGAGTGGTAAATTGATTATGTAACACCATGAGAAAGTTGAAGAAGGACGTTTTCACCGCTTTATAAGGGAAAGAAGCCCGTGATACACTGTAGTAAATAATGGATTTGCGAAACCATCCTCTACTCACAAGATTCGGATATCCGTCATTCACTGACAGTTTCGTTCACCGTTCTGACAAACTTGTGAAAGAGTTGGTTAATCGACTAAGTAATTAAATCTTTTAGTCATGT
>VRMD01001813.1:0-15321 GCA_009872375.1 Sminthurides bifidus | reverse complement strand
ATTTTTCAGCAGAAAATCCTCTCAAACAAAAGTTGCGTGCGTGAGATTCACCAAGGTAGTATTATCCTCTGAAAATATACATCACAGGCTGTAACCGTTCAAGGCGCAGTAGAGTAGGCAACCTTATTCTGACCCGAGTGGAGGAAACCCATCTCTTTGACTTTGATAGATAGAGCGTGTGGGAACATATGACACATATTGACAAATAAGTCGGCGATAGTCCTGATATCATTCCTACACTGAATTAACCCAGCGACAGTACCCCGCTTTACCATCGTAGAGAGACAGAGGGGGCCGTAGGTCTTTAAGAACTTAGATTTTAGATAGAGTATGCAATTTCGGTTTTTTCTTCCAATTAAATCAGCCGGGAAGAAATAAAATGGCAACAACCTATTCGATCTTCTAAGTTGGAAAACATGGCCAAAGGATCATATGAAACAGAAAGATGACAAATAACCTGCATGCATACATCGCATGCATTGCATCACTTGTCTTCTTGACTCATTTATGGACAGTAAAGAACATTGCACTGCAGAGCAATACTGCATTTAGAGTTATTGATTGTCAACAAATGAAAAAAACCACGCTTTACACCGAAGCAAGTGTAAATGGCGCAAGTTTGCATGGCCTCCATCTCGTACGCTTTACCGGAAGAGTAGTCATGCGATTAAGATTATTATAATGCAGGCAGTTCGCCGACGGAGTTCACGGACACACTGAGATGCTTGAACCCCAGGGCTTGATAATAAAATCACTGGTGCGTATTCCGCAGATGGTTTCCTTGTTTGCTGCCACAAAAATGCTCAAAGTGTATTATGATTAAGTAGCTCGACGCTTGCCAGTTGCCCATGGTTGCAATAATACTTTGCCCAATCCTTTTGTGCTTATGCTGAGTGAGAAGGTGCATATTCGAATCTGTGTAAAGCGTCGTTATCAATTAAACAAGTTATAACTCATGAAACAAATGATGTCAGAGGAGGTTGTGTCATCAGCACTTAAGTTACAGTGCAGTTACGATGTAATATCACGAAGTACATTTGTCTTTTAAGTAAGTCCATGCTCTGTATCAAGGGCTAAGAGACGCTACGTGACTAATACTTCCTTAAAACTAAATTAGGAACAGTTACAAAGGATGACCTTGGGTATGAGCAGATAGGAGCTGAAAATTGAAAATCACCAAGCAGATCCGTAATGTGCCAAGCTGCTATTGCTGTTATTTAGTCGCAAAGAGCAAGACATTTCTGTACCACAAAGAGCCTGTAGTCTTGGCAAGCCATGCAGTAAATTGACCAGGTATTTAAGTGTGGATGATGACGGATTTGAATGAAGTATACATAGCTGAGAAAAGCATAAGACTATGTTTCTTTCGTTCTGCCACGTGGTTGCACGAAAGAGATGTTACCGAAATGGAGTCAAATAGCGTAAAATCAAGTTGAATGTATAAATGCTAAGAGTATTTAGCAATTAGATTTGGCTTGCCAAATATTTTTAATGCTTTAATGCAGAATTAATTTAGAATAGTGTTACACATCTTACAGTTTGTGTAACAACTTTCAGTTTCAGTGACTTGGTATGAGGAAACTGCAACTGCTTGCCGCACGATATAGGACCAGTTTAAGTACATACCTCGTGGTAATTTACTCCTGAGTTTTGCACGTGCTGTGTTCAGCTTGCCGACATTCGCAAGCTTATGACCGGCAGACCTGAACGGGGCAAGAAGATTAGCAGTCACATTAGTTTGCAACTTGTGCCAAACTGCGTACAATGTTGTATGACATGATTAATTTATACAGTAGGGAGACCACATGCACGAAGTTTTTGAACTGGAAGTGTCGAGGTTTTAATCAATGTGCAATTATGGAGCAGAGCTTGTGCCACTTTGTTATCTTCTACCTGCTTTTCTAAGAGTGGATTTTGGCAAGAAAAAGAGCATATTGCAGTCGGCAAGGCGGTAAACGGTCGCTGTTATATTTTCATCACCTGTATCCTAGAATACTGTGCTGATTTGCAACTTCCCTAATATACCGGCTGATTAAATGAGGAATCGTACACAGGTTGTTTGCACCCCTGTCTCGTGTATTTTCAAGTGTGGTTGGAACACGTGTCTTGCGGATTCCCACCAGGACCGTTTCCTAACAACAAGTGTCAAGCAAGCGTGGAAAGATTTTATAAGGGGTTAGGTATGATTGAAACAAGGGGAAAGACAATTAGTGTGAGGTAAACTTGTGTTATTTTCCCCTTGTTTAACGCGTTTATGACCTGTGTGGATTTGTAGTGCCGGTGAAGTAGTCCCATTGGAGTCAGGACACGCGGCCTTTTAATCTGCTTGGTCCAAAAGTGCTTAAGTTTAGGAAACGTTTAGACAAAGTGGCATTTCCTCAGCTGAAATAATAATGATGCATTATGACATTGCTGAAGGTACCTTTTTGAGTGAAAAGACTTGTTTTAAAATAATCATACGGAATAGCAACAGGTACCTTGTTGTTGGTGGAAATATTTGCCATAATTTAATCTACTGCGGACTTAAAATGCGTTGCTACAACACCTGATGATATTCAAGATGGTTGTCAAAACATGTCTTAGTCGTGGCTAGGGTTTCGGCGATGCTATACCGGTTTGGGACTCTGTGGAAGAATCATATTGTCGAATTGGACGGAAATTCTCGTATTTGGATGGAACTTTTTAGACACGTGTGTGCTCTTTGGCTTCAGGACGTGTGTATTTTTACATGTTTCTGGAAACTGTAGTTACTCTGAAACACCCTGACTACAATGTGGTTTCATTTCCGTTGACGCCTGAGTGTGTGCTTAACTCCTTTGGACTTTTATTTGCCTCCATGTGGAGCATAAAATGGCGCCGTCTTTGATCGCAACAATGCTGAAGAACTACAACAGCAGCCTGGAGAATGGGTTACGGAATTTTAGAGCTGGGTCTGGATCGGGAGCAAGTCGAGGGAGCAAAGGAGGGAGCTCGTTGGAGACGATCC
Source organism: Sminthurides bifidus (assembly GCA_009872375.1). NCBI lineage: Eukaryota > Metazoa > Arthropoda > Collembola > Symphypleona > Sminthurididae > Sminthurides > Sminthurides bifidus. Next base: position 12,335 of record VRMD01001813.1, on the reverse strand, counting down.
CGAAATGCACGTTATTAAATTTTGATAGCGACGTTCCAATAGAGTTGTTGTCAAGTAGCCATGCGGAATCAAAGAAAAGGCCAATTGCTGGCAGTGCGTCGGACATAACACTTGATGCTTTTGGCACAGATTCGCCGACGGCCAGTGTGAGAAGCAGTGTAGCAGAATCCCTGGATGATATTTTTTTAGCCCGGAGGAGCAGCGGCGACGGAAGTAAATCTGACGTGGCCCTAAATCATGTTCGTGGGATGGGTGAGTCTCTAGCAATTGGGTATTTACAACGTGAGGATTCAAGACCCGGTGAACCTGTGCGACATTCGGGGAATACAGCTTGCGAGGCGGAGGGAATGGAAGCGGTGACGGTGAAGCTGTTTGAAATTGATGGAACTCCTTTAGGAAATCCAGTTGTTACTGGAAGTGAGATGAAAGAAAATTGGATTGCGACCAATTGTGAAATTGACTTGGGAGGGGCAATTGACTTGAATTCCAAAAATGATGATGGATCGACCAAGGACGTGTTTAAAGTGGCACAAGCTGTGATACACATGGAGAACGGCACGTCCAAACTGGCACAGTACAAGAGGCGCAGCTTGGCAGATCATGATGAAACGTGTCTCCATAGAAACCTGGTGGTGAAAACTGCCCATTACTTATTTGGCATCGGCCTCTTCTTCAGCTTGCTCAGCTGTTGGACCCTGAGTACAATTTACCGCCTCGTCGTTCGTCTCGTCCTATTTGTCTTGTACAATTCCAAAGTTTGGCTCATTGAACGTCCGATGGATGCCATTTGGGCTTACGAAGTGCACAACTCCAGTTCAAACATTGTGTTTGTCCTGCGGTGCGCCGGCCAGCCGGATCTGGACAGGATCGTTGATGACTTCGAGAAAAAGGTTTTGAAGCATCGCACTCTCATGAAAGTTGCCAAGGGAGGCGGAGACAAGAATGCGTTTTACAAAATGCACACGCCGTACGAGAAGCTGACGTGGATAATCAAAGAAAAGTTTTTGTTCTACTGCTGGCAGCGAGATAGCGATTTTAATATTCGCAATCACTTTTTCATGGAAAAGGTCATGGACGAGGGTGAGAATTTGGAGGAGCGGATTCAAGCTGTGTGTGAAGCATACTTGGAGTGCCAGCTCGACAAGTCACGACCCCAATGGGAGTTCCGTGTCATCGCCCCCGTGGGGGGAGAAGGGAGCCGTAGCTCTGACTACGGCCTCATATTTTGTGTCCACCACACGTATGGCGACGGGCTGAGCTGGATGCAAATGTTCAGTCAGTGTTTCGCCGACGAGGTGGTTCCCCTACCGTTTGACCCTTTGAAGAGCCCGCCGGGATCGGAGTGCCTGGAGAAATCCTGGGCGGGAAATTTATGCTGCAAAATGGCAACAGCAGCCCTGCTGCCGCACGCCTTTGCCTCTCAAGTCGTTCATATGATGGAGGAGAAGCACGAGTTCCACGGCCCCCTTGCGGAAGGGAACAAAAATTGTCGATGGTCACACAAGAGCGTTCCTTTGGACTACATCAAGGCATTGCAAATGGAACACAAGAGCCATCCGCCACAGCTGCTGTTCACATCAATCCTCCTGGCCGCTGCCACAGCTGCGGCACGCCGCACATTAGAGAATGTGCAAGCCAGCATCCCTTTCCAAGTTTTAGCTGGCGTGCCATACGCTTCCTTGCCGTACGAATCCCTCGAGCCGGTAAATATACTTTACCATGGCACTGTTTCCTCTGCCGACTCGCATCGCCCGTAAATTCTCTCCTGCTCGCATGTGGTGTGTAAATGACATTGTACATGAGCATTCAACGAAACTGAAAATTCAACTGAACAATATTCTGACAAATATTTGTGGTTCCTTAATCACGCCCTTTATGAAGTTGTCCGTCACGTTGGCAGCACGAGGCACTATGGCGTGTGTCTAATTTGCCGGGTCCAAAGCGGACCATGACGCTCTTCGGGGGCCACACTGTCAACAACTTCCTCCTCTTCCCACCGCTTAAGTACCGAACAGGGGTCATCATGGGGGTTCTCAGTTACGATGATTTTGTTAGCTTATCCGTCACTGCGGACGCCAAGATTACTCAAAAGCATCCCATGTTTGCCACAACCTTCCTTCAGTTTGTGCAGCAGGAGCTGTATGACATGGCCGGCAGCATAAATAACAACCACCATGACCCCAAGGAGTATGCTAGTGGCAACAAATGACCACGTGTCTCTTCGCCTCATACCGTGGCGCGTGTTCTTCATTGTACCTGTGGGACTGAACAGAGTTCTCTACAGTGTAAACGTAGCTTGTGAACTATAAAGAATAGCATTTTTCTAGGAACGTAATCAAAACGTTGGATGAAAATAAATTATTTTATGCTTTCGTGGAAAGGTCAGGGAATGAGCAAGTAATGGTCATGATTTTTGGATCGATATAAGTTACTAGTAATACATATTTATGTTATGCAACAACAAAGTCAGATGAATGCATGAAAACATTATTTTTATACCATAATTCTCACTGCGGCTTGACGGGTGCAGGTTTCGATACATATCAAATTTCCAGTATTTCTTTTGAAATAAAGCTATGATTTTTTTGATCGTGAACTGATATTAACCAGCCTTACGTGAGTAAGTTTTCGCTAGAAATTGTCACAACCGGTCTCCAAATCTTTATTCTACTTCTGCAGCAGCTGAGTTTCAGCATCTGCACCCAACATTCCCGACCAGTTCTTGATGAAAAGGAAATTTCCATGTTCTCCTTCCCACCTTCTTTAAACTTTTCAGTTTATTTTAAGAGCTGAACCATGGCTGAGGCGAAGCTAATCCTTTCTGCCACAGCCTTTCTAAAGGGTCATGGGATCAAGAGCGGCCTGGAAATTGACGAGTGTCCATCAGTGTGACACGAGCCGCCAATTTCACTTGAACAAACAATGCTGGGAGTCAAAGAAAATATTTCAATATCTTCTGCTTTTTGGACTAAGCCGTCAGAGAATCTTCATTTCCTTTTCAAAATTCCATTGAGACCCTCACCGTACAACTTATCAAGGGCATTCGTTAATAGGTCACAGGGGCACAAATGACGGCACTATCCACTGTGTCAATTCCGGATCAGAGTCCCACCAACATGAAAGTAATTGCCCATTCCTAGGGTCGCATGCCTTCAATGCGTGTCATCCTCAGCCAGAGCTCTGGAATCACAATACAATGCATTCATTATTTCTACAAGATTTCTTCATTTGCACTATCTAAAAATTTTTTGGTGAGACAGCAAGATTTGAAAAGTATCCCTTTTTCACTGGCCCTGCCCTGTTGCAATGCTTCTACGTCTTTGTATGTATACAAAACTGGTGTTCCAGTATAAATACTCAGTAACCAGAATGCAAGGTCAGAATATACAAATCCAGCCGTATCTATTTGTTAGTATGCTCTCAAATGAACCCTCCTTTTTATAGTTTTTAGCCCTTACCAATCCTGGACTTAGGACTCAAACAGAAGACGAATCAAGATTATCATGTATCTCTGATTATTTTTAGTACTTATTTCCACTAGAAGTCATCAGGGTAAATGTCAATCCAAAGTCCTCGAAAGAGCAATTAAACCTCTCATGTTAACAGAGAGTCAGCATAGTACCTTAAATGAACTTATCTATTGTTTTGCTGGAGGAACGCACAGGCAACATCCGGGGGCAGCAAATAGGAGCACTTTGTTTTCAATATTTTTAGCTCTTGAGTTATTAAGAATGAAGGTCTTTGCGCTGGCTGGCAGAGAAACTTGTCTGACAGGACTTGGAGCGATGCCTTATTCCTATCATTCACAACTGGAGTGATCAGCTATCCATGTGCCACGCCACACGAGCTACATGCTCCAGAATGGGTTTGGAAAGGCTGCAGGCGATTGCAGAGACATATTTTCTGAGCTGGGGAAGTGAAAGTTTCCGCTACTTTTGTTCTAGACAAAATTAGACTTGCGGCATTTACCAGTCTGTGACCTTAGGAGATGAAGAAAGACGGAGAGTCGGCAGGCATTGCTATTACGTGATATTCATATGTGAGTGCATGTAAAGTTCCGTCTGTTACCATAGTATCGCGAATGAATGGAGGTGGTGTTACTCTGGTGAAAATAGGGCTGTTATCCTTCACGCCCGGATGGCGAAACTGTCCTAAATGCGGCTAGCTCTTGGGCAGCCTCTTGAGGAAAAAGTGGACGTCTCACAAAGGGCTACTTGGTCTCCTAACTGGGACAGCTTACCAGGCCATTCTCCAGTCTTCCCTCGGATCGAGACAAGTGCAACGGCGTGGATTTGCTGAACAGGTTGCTGGAATTTGGATCTGCTTTGCCTTGGTTGGTATCTCTGAATACATGCGTACAAGTAAGTAACTTTGTTGTTCTCACTCTAATTCCTGACTTGGGTTGGACTATATGTGAATTGAGAATCCTATAACATGCAATAAAGTTTTGATCATTTGCTAGGACTTGGAAGAATTCTAGACGAACTGGGCATTTGGTTCTGTGAATTTGAGCAAGATGTATCATCGGCAAGGAAAGTATGAACTGGATACGAACGTGAATGTTGTAAGCGGCGATCTGAAAGTGGCAATTGCTGACGAGTCACGGAGAGGAGATTGCACGAGTGCCGGGGAGTCCGGTGGACCTCCCGAGCGGAAATGGTGGAAGACAGTTATACTGCATGTGTACGCCTTTTTGATTTTATCCTTTGTGCTCATAGTGTTTCTAGTGTCTATGCTACTGCGGCAAATAGTTCGTGTGGTCCTCCTGGCCATGTACCGAGGCCGATATTGGCTTGTTCGCGACCGGAACGGAATAATTTGGGGTTACGAGACGCGTCAGTCGAGTGCAAACATAGTTTTTGTTCTGCGTTGCCAAGGTGTGGCGAACTTGAGAGGAATGATTGATGAGTTCGACAGAAAAGTTATCAACTACGTTGAGGGAAACGGTGGCAGACCGTACCACAAACTGAGGTGGAAAGTTCACCGAAAATTTGGTTACTTTTGTTGGGAAGAGGACAGTGAATTTCATTTGGGAAATCACTTCAAGCTGGAACAAGTCCCCGATGAGGGAACAAAAGTAGAAGACAAGATTAAAGAAGCAACCGAGACGTACTTAGAGTGTGGACTGGAGGAGAGTAGGCCGCAGTGGGAGTTCAGAATTATTGCGCCTACCTCGGGCAAAGATTACATTGTCATTTTTACCGTGCATCACATTTACGGTGACGGGATTTCTTGGATGCAAATGTTTACTCAAGCTCTGGCAGACACTCCCGCCCAGCTGCCCATAGACCCCCTGAGGACAACAAGGAAAAAACCGAGGAGCCAGTCTCAGTCCAAGATTGTGCACTTTCTGAAATCCTTCGCGGAAAATCTGTTGATCTACCTCTCCATTCCGCACATGTGCTTGGCACAACTCGTCGGCATGTTGTATGAGCAGTACCCCGGAAGCGGAACACTAACGTCTGCGAAACGATGCAATTGGACAAATAAAGAAATTCCATTACCGAGGATTAAGGAGTTGCAACGTGCCAATAAGTGGCCGAAAAAGCCACTTCTCTTCACAACTGTTCTCATGGCAGCCGCCTCCAACGCCTACTTCAGGTCCCACCAAAAGCGAAGACAAATCCCAGACCAACTCGTCACCGGCTGCCCGTATGCCATGTACCCGTACAAATCCCTGGAGCCAACAAATAATTTCGTTCTTACCATCCTCCGGTTCCCGGGTTCTGTGGCGAACGGTGGCATTCCCGAAATACCAGCATTCAATCAAATCGTGTCTGACTGCGCCACAGAAAGACGAATTGCTGTGAACCGAATCGGAATCTTTATGGGAGGATCTTTGCCACTCCCAATTATGAAATTTGCCGTCGCCTTAACCATCAGGTGCTCTATCGGATTGAGCAATTTGCCTGGGCCCACACAACCCTTCTCCATTTTCGGAGATACCGTCACCGGATTTCAGTTCCTTCCTCCGATCAAGTTCCGAAATTGCGTCATCATCGGAGCCTTGTCGTACAACAATAGGGTCAATGTCAGCATCGGGGTGGACACCTACGCCTGGCCTGATCCCAGCTTCCCCAGTGCCTTCGTCCACAACATGAATCAGGAGCTGGATAGCTTCACGAGCTACCCCAGAAGCTTCATCTGCAGCAAAGATGAGGAGGACAAACCTCCGGAAATCGTCGTTCATCGCCTGTGATATTCTAAGACGAGGGCAGTATCTGTGTAAAGGTCTCCGTATAGGCTAACGGTCCAATTATTTTAGCATTATCGAATCCATTCGAAATTCAGATTACATTACATTTAAGGTAACGTTTGAGCTTACACGTTGTGCTCAACTTTTCTCTTACACTGTAACATTTTTTAGTATTAGACGGTATGACACAAATTTTTAAATAGTGAAACATTTTCTGTCTCTGTCGCATATGGATACCTTGAGCGCTGATAGGTGAGTATGTAGTGGGCACCTTGCAGCGATGTCAAGAAACAAATGTGTAAAAAATGATTTTTATCAAACTCTAGTATGGAAATAAATCTTTAGTTCTAATGAAAAAGTAGTCCCAAGCACATGTATTCCTGTCTTTTATATATACGCGCGTATTCATGATTCAGATTCTGCATATTTTCATATTGAAGGAAAAACTAGGCTAAAAGATTTCAAAACATTTGTTCGAAGCCATTCGATCTGCATGCAATGAAAGGCACTGCTATGGTTCCGTTGCATGAAATGAACAGTAGCTCTTATAGCTCTAACAAGGTTCTTTCCGTCTATGCATATTTACTCAACATTCAGTTGTGTACTATGAGCCTATATGACTACTTTGGTATGATGAAGACACAGAATTGGTTTGACTAATGGAAGTAGTTTTGACAAAGTTTCATACTTTTATGGGCATTTATGCAACGAGACCGCGGCAAGGCAACTGTTGGAAAAAGGTAATGACAAATTCTTCCAAGAATGTGCACGTTTTTAAAGAAACTTGTGTTTTAATCCACGCAAAATTTGCAAATATAATAGGCAAGAAAGAAGAAGAACAAGTTTAAGAGTTGTAAGGTTTGTCCTGGAGGTTTAGTGGCAGATCAAGAATAGAAAACCGTGAGCCAGAATTTCGGCCAGGAATTGCTTATGTGAAGAGCATATAAGCATTTCGTATTGAACGGGTGATTACAATAACGTTTTGACGTCAGCGTCCAATTATTCTGATGCCATCATCCAGAGACCCGTCTTCCTTCTCCCCCTTCCGCTTCCTGGAGAGTACGAGGAATATGCAACCATTAAGAAGATAGACAAAGAAAACAGCCCAGCCCATGTAAAACGAGAATCCTGCAGATCAAAGCCAAAAGAAATCCTTAGAATGAATTCCTCAACTTTCCTTCCGTGTACTACTGTATAAGTTCAATGAAAAAAATGGAGCGACTGCGTCCTGATCAGCAAAGAGCCAAGGAGAGAAAAGGTCCTCGGTCTTCCCTCCCCCAACACACGTGGAACGTCATCCGCAATTTCAAGATTGTATTCAACGTTTTGAATTTCGGTCACCAGTGTTATCTTTCCCAGTTGTGATGTGATCAGGCACGCTTTTTGTACAAACATGTTTGATTTGAGATGACGAAACGGGCTTTTCTCCAGTGGTACAAGTGGAACATGTCCAGATTTACGTTTCGGAGGAAACGGGGCCGCGGCAGTGGGAATACCAATGTGTTCCATTGCGACAACCACAGCGTTCCAGGAGCTCGTCTGAAGAATTAGTCCGTACGGAAAATCGATATGAGAAAATATCAGTCAGCAATCTTACCATATTGAACGGTGGATCCTTTAGGATGATTGAAAGGCACATGATTCTTTTCATAACGGACGAGTGTAACTGTCACTTCCAACACGACCAAGATTGCAAGGGCTAGATAATAAATTCCAACATGTATAAACTTTCAACCTGACAACATCTTTTCTTTCCTCGCAATTCTTTCTCATTCTTCCTACTACATCGCACCACACGACGACGCCTTTTCACCACTGCCCTCCTGCCCTTTCACAATGCGGAGACAAACTTGAGCCTCTTCTCCGGGCACATTTCCCGCGTCAAGAACGAAAATCGTCATTCTTTCTTTCCGTCTTGGCACCCTCCACAAAAAAACCAGTATGGTGTAGCTCTCCTCTCTATGAAAATGGGCATCAATATTGCTCCGACTTGATATTTTTGCTCCAAAAACATCATCATTGCTTTTCCCATCTTTGTTCTCATTCACAGAGAGCGAGCTTTTCAATTCATATCATTTTTTCAGCCCTCCATGCAAATTATGTAACTTGAAAGCAATAGCTCTTATCAGGCTCATTATGCTAATGTCTCTGAGAGCAATTTTTCCAGCTTCCAGCACACTTGTGCCCCAATAAAAGGAGGCATTGCTGTGGGAACTAATAGCAGCATTGAGCATTTACTGCCAGAAATGTCAGCGATTCAAGTGTCAGACGTGTGAATCATACCAAATAAGGAAAAGAATGGTAGGGTGCGAGCATATCTCCGGCCGAACGCCCTTATCATCTCGGTGAAAGTATTTGAGATGAGAAAGGTTACGAAAACCCTCAGAGGCCTACGTGGCATGGTGTCATGTTGCAGAGCACATTTATGTACATAGGGATAATGACAGTGACTAAATTGAAGAGACTTACTAGTAATGAAATAAAGACCCGCAGCGAGGCGCTTGTAAACGTATCGCGAATTTTTGAATGTATAAAAGCCGGCAAAAATGGACATGACGACGGTGAAGAGGCTGTGTGATGGCAAAAATCGTAACGGTTCTGGTGTAGTCTGCGAAATACAAATCACAAACTTGTTTCATTACCTGAGCAATTCCAACTCACTTTCCCATTTGATTCAATTTGGCTCAATTAATCGCATTTCATTTCGAATTGGTCACACATGTCAATGAATTGTACTGCAAAATGTAAGCTGCAGCTATTAAGCTAATGCTTAACATGTCCTTACCGATTACATGCTCATCCAGCCCAGGATCCCGTTTAATCTGTTCCCGGTCGAGAAATAAAGTGTGTGGTTTGCACCATGCTGAAAAGAAAACATTTTGTAAATGAAGCTACAGTGTAGGTTTTAGGCCGGAATTTTGTTCCATAATAACTTTGATAATGTGGCTTGAATACGCAATTCTTCGAACTCCTGTTTTAGTAATGGCGGGTGACCAAAGACTTTTCTAGAATCACAATCCATTGAGCATTACATGATTGTAGTGGGAAAAGTATTCATGTGCTTATTCAACTGGCTCAAGGTACATAAGCATGAGGATTGACTAAGGGACGTCGCCTAGCACGTTACGTTCCTTCCTGCCGAAATTCTTGTAATTTCACGGCTGCCTATTCCACTTTAAAAATAGGTCGGAAAATTAGGAGATTACTGCCAATGCCTAGAACCGACTGAGAGCATTCCTGTGTAAACAGTCCGACAATAAGTGGCGGAACAGGAATGCCATCTGCTGATGGTTTCAAGATTGTTTTTCGAAGAAATCCGCATCGAAAGCCATGTCTGTACGGAGGACAGTAGACGGAAACTGACTTTCATCGGTGCTGTTGGCTCTAACAGTTCTGCAAGTTCTCCAAAGTCCGGTGTGGCTGGAGACGAAAACCCGACTTTTAGTTTGTACAGTGCCATTTCCTTGGGCAAATGTGGCAGGATCAGCGGTAACACCGTACCTACGAAAGACAGAGGACAACGGAGATAGTTCACGTGCCATTGCTTTCTCTTCTGGGAATCCGTCTCATAAATTGAGGGGCAAGGTCTTAGTACTTAGGGTCGGGGGCACATGACCAAGTAAATGAAGACGGATCTTGAGCATGCTGATGAGAAAAGAACTCACCAAAAATCTGTGCTGACAGCTATAATCCAAACGAATGAGGATATCACAGCAAGGCAGGAAGACGCAAACATTAATTTCCTCTCGCATCGGATTTGTCGAATTAATTTCTCCCTTCGTTCTCTGGCACGCGCTATCAATTCGGCCCTACGCTGTTTGTCTTTCTCCGAGGGGTGGTGATGGCTGGACTTGCTCGATGATTTCTGACGTGAATGGGATTTCAAAGAGGGAGGCACCATCGACCACTCGCTCACTGGAGTGTTGAACATTGACTTTTTTATGCTGTCTCTTCTACAATCTGTGTTTTCCACCTGTAACAATTCCAACAAGCCCTTCTCCTTACAAAGACCTTGGAACACTGCCCCTTTACCTTCGAGGTAGAAGAAAAGACACTTGAAATGTTAACTTGAGGCTGAGAGCCAGCAATGGCATCTCTCTCGGTCGAACGGATCCTTACCGCAGCAACAGCTTGAGCAGCATACTTAATAGACGCCATTTTCCCGGACAATCGATCCGACCTGTACTTTTCAGAATAATAATCTGTCAACGAGGAAAAGTGTTAAATTGAATTGTCACAGTCCTTCTCAAAGACGTCAATGAGCACAATGGCCACTTTCGTGCATTTTCTGTATGGCAGTTACGAATCCATCATACACCACCGATCAAAGTGAAAGTCCACATCGTTTGTCACGTATATATTTCCTGCACACTGTGGTTTTTACTCACGTATTAGATCAGTCATTGCTCATTGTCGTTTTGTAACTTAACATGTATACAAGTGTACAGATTCCACGTGCTTCTGGACTCGTAGTCGCAGGAAACGTTTTAGCAGTTATACTAGTATGCATTTACTTTCTCTAGCACATTCTTTCCTTTCAACACGACTCATGGTCACTCAGCTTTCTCTTTTCGATCAAGTCTGAAAGGATTGAAAAAGTTTCCACGGTCCACAGCGACAAACAACAACACTTTCACTCCATAATTTATTGCTCAAATGGGAACAGATTGGCAGAGTGTATTGGGCTGTGTTTTGGTTCACATACTCACGATACCTAGAGGAAAGAAAAGAGGTACGACAGTAACTGTGACCGTATTAAGTGTACATTCCTGCTAAGGTTTCTGGCTAATGAAGAGGTAGGAAAAATGCAGGAAAGAGATCGCTCGTTAGCTAACGGTCCTAAACAGAGAGGAGAAATTGCCAGCCCGAATACCGAGGCTGGGAGGGGGCTAACTATTAAACTCCATTCCGGCTGGGCGACTCCGATCCGGCTCTCGAAGCGAACAAGACGGGAAAGACCCCGTGCTATCTGCTATGTGCTGTGAGTGTGTGTGTAAGATGTTTGGATAGAAAACGGAAGTTGTCACGTTTTGGAAAAGCGGATCGAAACTGAAAGTATCCTTCACGGATCCGTTATTCTAAATTTAGAGAGTCTCACATCCTCGTCGAACATGGTTTGGCACCGGAATTAGACCATAGATTTCTCTCCCTCCCTGATTATTCGGTAATGGGCAAATCTGCAAAGATGTAAATGTACATGCCTCAGATTCTTTTTAGCAAAACCACGCAACCTTTCCGTCTCTCCGTCTGCCAGCACACTTAAGCAAACTAAAGATAATCTCCTATTTCACTCTCTCCCTCCGGCCATGAAATACAATAGCCATCTCCTCGCGCAAACAATCTCACTTGTTGGTAAATCTAGCAACGATTATCGCTCTTGCCCCAGCCAGGTCCGCTCATTTTCGCATCTACCGCCGCTCTTGCCTCTACCAGCACCACTTCCTGCCACCCGAGTTCACGGCTGATGTAGTTAAAGTAATGTTCAAGCTTATCCTCTCATACGGGGCGAAAATCGCACAGGACATCACCACTCGTCGACCGAAGTCGAGCAACGTCTAGGCATTTTCTAGCTACGGCGCTCAACCTTATTTATGTGGTCCGATACGTTCACTACTGGCTTTCAGCGCCTGAGAAAATGCAAAGCAAACAGATGACATGCACTACGGGCTATAAGACTTGGAGCAAACTTGCTGTTTTCATAACGGCAGCAGAGAGCACTCAAATATTTGCATGTGTAATTACAGTTCATCTTCATGCCACTAAAATATCTCTCGAGCCTATTCCATCCTCCGCGTCTCCGATGCCCGTTACTTCCGAAAGGTTGTAGTACTCACTGGCACATCCGAACCACTTGCAAATGTTTGCGAACAAGCATGACAACTGTGGTCGCGTTCCCCGTTTGCAGGCACATTTTCCTCCACACTGAACTCCACATAATTGGTGTGTATGGCATGGCATGGTATTGTCTTGGACGGGAAAACCTGCCCGCCTTTTAGAACTCATCTTGATTTTGTGACTCTCCTCACACAGTACATTTGTCATGTGCCAAAATGAAGCGCATCAGTGCAACCATGACAAACAAAAATGTACCCTGTTGGATTTTCAGAAGACCGAATTATCTTTATTCTCTTTAGCTTCT
>VRMD01001812.1:0-15330 GCA_009872375.1 Sminthurides bifidus | reverse complement strand
TGACTAACTTGCGGATCATATGGCAGTGCAAAAAATTCCCTAAAATCAACTTATGTAAGCTCCATCCTATCATGGACATTACCTTCAACGTTCACTTTCGGCAGACATATGAAATTACTATTCTTTTTTTTGTAGCCATTGGTTACAATCCGATAACCTCGATCAACATTAAGACGGCAACATCGGTAATTGCTCTCATTTTGTAAAAAAAAAAGCATGCAACTCTCGCTTTCATACCGTGAGTACGCTTCATGAAATGGTTTAATGATGGTGCAGAAACTACGTGGATTGACGGAGTCCTTGCACATTTTAGCACGCACCAAGAACTCTAGGTACGAGTTTATCTTCACAAACCTTGTGCAAGAGCAGAACCGACTTTTTCCCGTCGTCATCGGAGTACACAAGTAAGCAAAACCTAATCTGTTGAGTCAAAGGCCACGTGTCTACGTCAGGTCTGGAAAAAGTAATTGCAATTAGCCCAAGCGTTGCTGGAATTTCCCCAGGGCTTACTTACAATCAAGGCTGTACAGGGAAATTAAGATGCGCAGTGCAACAATCGTATCCAACAAAAGGCTTCAGATGTTGCCACAAGAACAAATATGCGAGCAAATAAACGGCGTGTGGAATCTTTCAAGCGATCAGGTAAACTTAATTTACGAGTGGCTCTAACCATGTGTGTCATTACTTTACCATACCTTTCACATTACTCATCCTGCGAGAACTAGCATTTAAAACCAGGAATTCCAAATCACAATAGCGATTGATTTACAAACCTGGAGCGTTTCAATCTGAAGCGCTATTTATTTCCAGAGCATTTCTTGCGCTTCTTGTTTCTTAACTTTTTCCTTTAAGCAGCCCCATAGCGAAAGCTCAAGGGGTTTATCTAATTCAAAAAAACTTTTTCCTTTACCTGTTTCTTGTGATTTGTAAAGGAAGGAAGGAGTTGATGCGAAGATTTAAAAAATCATGTAATTCTAGACAGACTCAAGTTCCAGTTGTTAGTCCTACGCTTCTCCAGCATTTCTGAAGGAACTGTACTCACACACCATGACGATGCCTTATTTGTAGAAAAGTGTTACGTTTTTAGCATGTGCAAACGTGCGAAGAAATGTGTAACGTAATTTTCTTAGCTCAACTCATTAATCCATAAAGTGATGTAATCCTCCCGTCTTTCATAAAAATATATATTGCGTCCAATCTTTCCTCTCGCACAAGAGCCAAAGTGTATATGCGTCATAATAGCAAAAGCCAGTAAGATGAGAAATTAGCGTGTCTAGATGGCAAAACGAGTGATTAAACAAGAAAATAATTACTATTTCAGGGGAATCTCGGCTCCTTCTTCATAACGACAGTGCGAGTGGTTTGGTATGCTGCCAGTAACGAGTTGTTTAATGCCTCTATCCCGTTTTTGCAAATCGCTGAGGTGAGAACTAAACAAAGGCTTGTGGAACATATACAGCATAAGCGGATACAAAAACTCATTCGTGGCGGCGACGCTTGTTTGTACAGATAAAAATCCGTGACTCAAAATTTGGCAAAGCTTTAGTAATTGAAACAGCGGAGACAGGAGGAAGCTACGTTTTGGGTTTCAGGATCGACCCCAAGGAAAAACTGTTTGGCGTACATAAAACGTTACTGTCCATACACGAGACGTTCAACCAGTATCCTGTCTTTGGCGTGGACTTTAATCCAGAGGTGTGTGGCACAGAAAGAATTTTAGAAGCACGTTCATCACGTTTAACATGCTAAATAACTAGTACCCGGAAGATGTTATAAGGAGAAACATGGAACTTGTTATTTGCAGAGCATCGAACAAGAAAATGAGCGTGAGAAACAGGAAAGATTCAGTGCCGCAATTCAAGAAGACGTTAATGAAATTGAAGAGAATCCAGAATTGGCATCTGACGCCTTTGCAGCTTATTTTGCAGATGGAGGTGGCGAAAATGATTTGAGCAGAGACATTGTCTACTGTCCTGAACTTTGGCCTGGCAATTGAAAAGCCCAAAGACGGCTTCACGCTTGCATCACTGTGGGAAGTCATTCCTACGTCTACCAGCTCGTAACATCAAGTCCTGGAAGACGTTTGTATCATCCAAATTAATCTGTGCATCTTGTACCCTATGGCTTAGCTGTACTCAATTAAACACTCAACGCCCGATACTGTATTCATTGCGGTACTCTACTCCCTATGTTCTCTTTCTGTAAGCCCACTGTACCTCCTATTACGTATTGGGCGATTGATCCAAACACGAACAAGACTTAAGAAGATACTTAAAGCAGGCGGCATCCATTAAAGACCGTTTCGCAGTCTATCCTTGCCAGCGTCCTCGTGTCCCGTCATGGTGTAGCGTTTACGCATGTCGCAACTACAGCCCATTGTCAACCGAGATGAGAATGGAACATGATGAATTTTACCTCTTTACTTCAGTATGACTTTTCATTCTGTGCTGCTGATTGCTACAAACCTTCCTAACTATTTGTTGCGAGGCAGCATCGACAGGCAGGATCGAAAGATAGCCAGTAGCTGACCTCATACTTTACCGTGGACACCGAAAGTTGCTATTTTGAAGCATGACGTAACGAAGGCATGACCTTTTCCTGGCAAAAGTAGGAAATGCATGCACGTTGAAATGCGACTCAGACTTGGCTGTCAAAAAGACTTGGCTCAAACTTGAGTTGCAATGGCTCAATTTAAACTTATTGAAATAAACCACCCAAGCTTGAATGAAGGCTTGTTGAATTTATCTGGTTTTGACAAAGGTTATGAGAAATGTTTTGCAGCGAGGGAACTCTGATGAAGCCTATCCGAGGAATAATCTTTTTGATACTGATTTAAGATCAGAAGAAGAATTTTAACAGCTTTACAAGGTTTCTGGCAAAGCACAGAGTTGGCAGGATGGGAACTAGTTTGGAAGTTTCCTTTGCAAAATCCCCATTTACCCCATGACATTAATTGATGCACTTGAGGGTACATACGAAGATCAGATGCAGAAAATGAGACTAATTTTGATTTCAACAATGATTGCGTGCTAAAAGGCACCCGCCCCTGCTTCGCAATGGCGTACGAGCAGATGGGCTTAACCCTGGCACTGCTAATGGAAGTGGGTTATTATGATAATTAATTATTTTTAGGCAGTTGACCATCCCGATAATTTGCGACTTTTGACCACGCCACAGAGTTTATGTCTCTTGGTCTGATATTCTCAAGATGGTCGTTTCCCATAATCCAGAAATCGTAGATAGCCCTTCGAGTCCTTTTACTTCGTAAGTTTGCCTCCGTCCAATTAAGAGAAGCGTGGGATGAGGTGGAATGTTGGACGCATCCCCACTGTAAGCACAGTTAAACCCTTGTTACATTCCTCACTCCGGAAGGACTACCTGTAAAACTTGGACGCTGGATAAGCTTGAGTAGCTATACCTGAAGCGTGACTGCCCTTCAGTTGCTTAGGTAGATGCAACTTTTTTCCTAATTCGCCAAGTATAAATTCGTCTCAAATCCTCAGATCCTTCACAGTCATCAATCAACCGCTCAATTCACAGGTCATACCTTCAAAAAGTTTACTGTTTCGAAAAGTTTCAGAATTCAAATTCTACCACACGAAACTAAAAATGGCCCGTCAAATCTTCGTAAGTTTTCTCTAACATTTAGCCTGGTTTTCGTCATGGAGACCATTTCTCCCTAACTTTAAGCCGTTTTGTTTTTTAAAACCACAGATCCTTGTCGCCATCGTTGCTTCTGTTGCGACTGCTATGGCTGCTACGACGACTGTCCCTGTTGCTTGACTCTGTTGCCAGCAAGGAGAAGCTCGATACGGCTAACTCGATCGGCTATGGCTATGGTCTTTACAACGGAGGATACGGTGGCGCACTTTCTTACGCTCACCCTGGATACGCTGGATATGGTGCTTATGGACTTGGTAAGTTTGGTTGAAATAACGCCCGACGGTCCGTTTCACAAGAGATTCGAGTGTGCGAAATCGCGACTTAACTTCACTTCATTAACACTCATCACTCCAATTATTTCAGGCTACGGAGGGCTCGGCTATGCCGGCGCTGGATACCCTGGTTACACTGCTGGTGAGTTTAATACTTTAATTGGAGACCCAGTAAATTGGAATTAATGACATGCAGTTGCTGTTAATACTTGATTTCATTTCTTGATTTGCTATTCTTGCAGGCTATGGCGGATACTCCGGATACAACGGTTACTACGGTGGGCTTGGCTACAACCACGGTCTGAGTGGAGTCTACTACCGTTGAAGTTGAAGGAAGGATTCTTTCTAACGCAGTGATTCGACACCATTTCCTTTCTATTTTATAATCTTATTTACTTCGTAACTATACGCTTCAACCTTCCTCTGCAGTTTTGTATTCGTTTTATACTTAACTTGCTTTTGCTAGTGCAATAAAGCTTTCATAACGGCATAACAATTTCATCTTCCTTACCAATCTTCATAAACGTTGCTTCCAGTATTCACACCCGCTCTCCAGTTTACAAATGCTATCAAGTCGTTAGTGTCCAAGCTTTGGATCCCTCTTTAAAAGTCTGTTCTTCTATCTCTGTAATTATCAGTGAGCATATACTCTTTAATTTATATCATGAGAAACATTCGTCCGTCTTGGGATTGCATTTTCGCCAAACCAAATATCCTATAGATACTATACAGTGGAGCTTGTAGCTGTGACTCTGGTTCCATCAGGATCAGGAGTCGTGAAAGCTATCCTACAAGGAGATCGACCGCTGCTTTGATAGGATCAAATGAAACCGTTCTGGAAGAGATGCGCAATGTTCAAGCTTTCAAGTACATCTAAATGACTCTACAGCGCTTTGTTCGCATGACCGAATAAGTTTGGAGGGAGACCTTGACTGGACCACATGCTTTGAGAATCGTGTGAGGAGTACAATGTTTAATGATAATCAGCACATCAATTTCGATTAGGATGTGACATTACAAACTTTGTGTATGCTCACAGTTATATTTTTAGCACTCGTTCGGAATGCGAGTTCACTGTTGAAAGGACTCGTCAGTGCGCCTCTGCTTCTTGTGAGAGAAAATGAGTGAAGGTACGCTACAACCCGGGCAAAGTATAAAGCCCAAGGCTACAAAAGACGACGCTGTGCGACTCATAGATCGTTTCTTTGGAGTACAAGTAACGTGCATCAAAGAGCTCAACAGTTATGATGATCTTAATTACTACGTCGAGGTAAACAAATTAGCTTGCTAATGTTTCATTTATCGATTTACCGTAATTTATATACCAACAGCAGTGTATAAATTTTATGCTCTCCTTATTGTCTTTTCCCAAAACTAGCTTGACATATGAGATTTATATGACATGTTTCACGATGGATTTTTCACCGCTTCCAGGGAATTAATTCAAATGGCAATAGCACAGAAAAGTTTGTCTTTAAAATTCTTAACTCCATGGATTCAAGAAAAAATGGACACATACAAGCGGAAGCCCGTGCCATGAATATACTGCGTGAGATAACATATTCAGATTTTGTACTATCTTCCAATTCATTCACCATTGCTTAATCCTAGCTTCTTATCGGTCTGCTGGCTAATTGTCTTGATTTTTTGGCACTTACCGTGAGTTTAATTACATAAACCTTTGAACTTGAGAGTTGATAGAGAGGTCCTTTTTATTTGTTCACAGATGCAAACGGAGTCCATTGCCCAGTGCCCATGAAGACAAAGGACGATCGGTTTTACGCCACTGTGGAAATTGGGAGCAATGAGCATGATCTTGGAGATGGTACGTAATCTCGTCGTGGAATTTGTACATTCTGTAATGAACAGGAACATTTAACAAATTATCCAATCATTATGTAGATTACAAAGGCAAGGCCGAAGTAAACATCATCCGGCTGCTTCGCTATGTCGAGGGCAAACTTTTAACGCAGGTTACGTTGACACCACGCCTTTTGTTTGACGCTGGTCAGTATATCGCACGGATAGAAACACTACTGGAAGTAAGTGTTTTAAAACAAAACAAACTCCCTTTTTATCTATCTTTAGGTACTGAGTTCATCTCATCTTGACAATCTCTTATTTTGAGTACCACATTTATGGACACAGTAACCTTCTGCTTCAACCAACAGGATATGGAAACAAAGGGATTGGAGGGTCATAACTCGATCTGGATTCTGAGTTCTGTTCCCGACTTGCGGAAATTCACTTATGTCTTGGATAAGGAGGAGAAGAAAAGAAACTTAGTTGAGGAGATAATCTGTGCCTTTGAAGGAAAAGTGGTGCCACTATATCCCGTCCTACCTCAAGGCGTTCTGCATGGGGACTTTAACGAGCAGAACATTTTATGCCGAGAGGATAACGAAAAAGGCGCACAAATACACGGAGTTATAGATTTTGGAGACGTTCACGTCGGTTATTATGTCTTCGAATTAGCAATAACAGTCATGTACATGATGCTGGAATGTGGCAAGCCAGAGAACGGGATTGGCCCGTTGGTCGGAGCCGGGCATGTGATTGCAGGTTACTGTTCGATAAAATCCCTCAATGCTGAGGAAATGAGCGTTCTCAAGGTATGCATTTCCTTTGAACTTGTATCTCAAACATGTGTTCTGTCTCATTAGTACATCTGAGCAATTACGAAAATACACTGCGCAGAAGACTAAAATTATGCAAGAAATAAGACAATTTCTTCGTTTTTGTAGCTATGTACAGCTGCTAGGTTTTGCCAAAGCTTGGTGATGGGGGCATACACCTATAGTCAAGATCCTGGAAACACCTACCTGCTGATTACACAGGAGCGAGGATGGAAGATGCTGGAAGATTTCTGGAGAGGTACGTCTGATAAGGAAGCCCTGGACGAATGGGAAAAGATATTGCAAAGTTACAGTAACAAGTAACTTTTTCTACTCAATGAATGTGTACATGCCTGAAATATTCCTTTAATTAAACCCACACTTACTTCAAGAAAATCGGCGTTCATTTGATCATCATAGGTTGATTTGCTGATGAAAAGTCTTGCGATGTGCGTCTGTTTTGATTTTTGACCACAAATATTTTCAAGCCCAACATTCGTCGCATTGCAGTACCTTTAGGTAAAAGTAAGGCATGTGCTTTGTAAAAGCCGTTTGCTCCTGTGACAGTAGCAAAACCTTGTCATACGTTATACAAGCTTTGACATGCACGTGGGCTTACTATTGCGACATCATTATTGGAATGCCCAAAAAAAAGGATGAGGTGCGGCCAGTCGCGAACCTCACAAGTGCTGGATGTTAGAATGGTATCATTCACAGATTAACATTTTTTACTTGATCATGATTATCGCAAGGGCACATGATCCACCTATCCAACATGATTTTCCCTGTGCGAAACGAAAGGAAAATGTTGTACGACCAGTTGTGATGCAAGCCTGAAATTGGCCCAGCTTCTGCGGCTATGGCAAACGTGTATGTTGAGCAGGCTAAAGGACTTTTATCATGTCAATGCCACAGGGTCAAGTTTTTGCCTCGTTCACAGTCAAGTTCGCTCAAAAGGGTTCCCAAATTCAGTGCAAATTATCTCTAAGAACAGTGCACATACGAAGGGCTCGAGAAGAGCGGACTTGAATCATGGCACTAAATTAGAGTAGCTGTGATGTTGAACAAGTACCATCATCACACGATACTAATGACACTAGCAGGATAACGTTGCTACCTGAATGAACTCGTGAACATTGTTTTAATTGGATGACTTCCAACTGTATAATGCTTACAGCATCAATGAGCTGTAAACAGTAGGAACATAATGAAACATCCGTTTTACATGGGAAGATGATACGCGCAGCTAAAAATATTGCCGTTGCTGAGGGAAGAAACGAGGCTGTCACTTACTATGGCGCAGACTTTAGCAGGCGTCAAACTGCTAATCATATTAGGAATCTTCCATAAGGTACTGGACCGGAAATACGAATACAAATACAAGTTTCTTAAAGGCTGCCAAAGGGCAACCCTCATGAAAGCTCCGAGCAGTTTCACTTGATACCTACGGTTTTACTTCCGCAGCGATTTTGCAATTCTCTCGATAGTTTATCATCTGAGGAGGACGACATTTCAGCAAATTCTGGAAAAACCCCAAGCCCAAAGTTCTTCGATTTTCGAAATCTGTCGGAAGAGGGATTTTTCGGTAACGGAGCAAAAATTAGCCATGTGAGATGTAATGAAGGAGGATTTTGTGCTTGTGAAGAAGCATTTTCAGTAGAGTACAAAATCCCTATTTCTTCAGAATACTGTGACACTGGATTTCACATGGGAGTTAAAGAAAAGTACGGTCTTTCAAATGTGACGCTGTCTTTACCGCTGTACTCTAATGGGACATACCCACTGGATATTGCCACATGCGATTGGACGTTTTCAGTAAGTTGCGTTTGCCTAGACACTTTTACCAATTTTATAAAAAAAATGATTGACGAATTTCGGGAATCAATTGGTGATTCAATAATTCCTATCCCTTGCCAAGCCATTACCTGGGTGTACCCTAGCTATACAGTGCAATCATTTCGAAATGAGACAGTCTGGACAGAAAATGTAAGGAAGAGTATTTGCTTATAACTGACGGCATTGGCGGCCGCATTCGGGCCTGTGGCAACCACAAGACAATTTTAAATGGAATCTACAAACCGTCTAAAAATGGAACCGACTTGTACTTGTCGTTAAGGGTTTCGGCAAACAAGACTTTCGACCGGCCTTACAGAGGTTACGAATGCGTTATTACTTGCGAGGAACTACTAGGAGCAGAGAAAAAGCAACGGGTCACAAACCTACCTAAAACTGCCAGAAGGAGAAGGATACCTAACTGTAGTGAGTTTTAATAAATCGCCGTCTGAATTTACTGCAATGCCTTTTCGTCAATCCTGTTAGTTTTACATTAGGGTGCATTTCAGCTTGCGGTAAAAAGTCGACCAAGACAGCGAGAATTGTAAAGGGGAAAAATGCAGGAAGAAACGAATTTCCGTGGATAGTAGCCATGGTAAAAGCCGGGACAAGGGATAATTCGATGTGGTGGATCAGTTATAAACGACAATTATGTCCTCACTGCGGCTCACTGCATTGTTACTGGAAACGAGAAGGGGTACATGGCAATCGATAAGTCGGAGATTGAGCTCCTTTTCAACAGCCATTTACTGGATCAGCATTTGAGTGCGGGATGGAGGAACACTTCCGTTGAGTAATAATCATATTTTAACGTTTACTAAGCTGCTTTTATTATTCCCATCGCTTTCGCTATAGTTACGGGTATTCCATTTCAGTCGACCAGGCGGAATAAGAAGTCCGGGTTGGAACCTGTCAAAGGTGACGGATAACCAAGAGGGTTCGATTCGGAGACAAGTCAAAGCTATCATTTACCACCCTTTGTACGACGGTACTAGTTTCGACTTTGACGTGGCTGTGCTTCAGCTGTCCGAACCTGTGGACATTACCGGGCCCAATGTCACTCCCGTATGCTTACCACACGTAATGGAAGATCCTGCCACTTTGGAATACAAGGACGCCACTGTAGCCGGTTGGGGCCTCGCCCACCAAAATGCTGGCGGGTCAACCCGGTTGCTGCAAAAGACGAATGTGACCATTTACCCTACAAATCATTGCTATTTCTTCGGCGGCCGCGGTGACTTGTGGACTGATCGAATGCTTTGTGCCGGGTCAATGATTGGAGAAACTGATGCTTGTACAGTTGGTCAAAATTTATGGTTTTCATCCAGTATCTAAAAACTGTCCATTTTCAGAAATTGATTGACTAACCTTTCTTTGCTCAGGGTGATAGCGGTGGTCCGCTCACAATCACCAAGGAAAGCCGTACTGGAAATTATGTGGAGCAAAGGGGCATTGTGAGTAGTGGAACTGGTTGTGCCCAGTACGCAAAACTGGCGGCTTATGCACAGGTTTCCCGTAAGTCAATTCAATTAGATAGTTGCATCATGTCTATAGTTAATTAATTAACGGCGAAAAAATAGAGAGTAATGATCTTCTCGTGTCACTAGAAGTGTTATAATTTGCATGCACATATCTACCCTCTTGTATTGTGTTGTGTCAGAAATGTAGAACCTTAATTGGCCCATTTTACCTTATTGTACCCTCTGCAGACCTTGTGCAATGGATCGTAGCGCAGTCATCTGACGGACGTTGGTGTCAAGACGCAGAGGCACGAAGCTACTGACTGAATGTCATCTAAGATTGATTTCTTTTCAAGATTTAACTTTTCAGCTGTCAGCACAAAAGAAAAGTCAATCCCGTGCACTTGCAGCATTTCGTGTCTTTCGACCTTAGGTTCAAGTTATAATTTACCTTGCAAGATACTCGTGTCCATGTGAAAACCTAGTTAATTTTCATCCTTTGGTAGCCTTTAAATGAATAAAGACTGATGAAAGTCCTTAAACACGCAAACTAGAAACATTATGCTCTGACTTTGTCAAACACAATTAAGAATAACGCCTTCCTTTTTTCAATCAAGCGTGAGTGTGATGCATAAGTTCAAGAAGGCCATGGAGCCCTGAATCTATTTTACGTCAAGTTATGCGATCTTTGAGCCACTGAACGTAACTTCAAGTTTTCTCACTTAAAGATTGCGTTGAGAAGTAGGATATCTCGTAAATAGTTTAAAAACAAGCTCGCGTCACTCTCTACTAAGTGTGTACAAATTAATGACTGATACAATACAATGCTTACAGAACAATGCAGCTTCCGGTTACTAGTATTACATCGCTGCCATTATGTTCAACTTACAAAGTTTACCAATGCTTCAGCATTACGAACCTTGGAAACTCTATCCAGTTTCAAGAACATTTCCAACTTTGCGCAAGGCTACAGTAAGAAGCAGAGAATTTGTTCACACGTAATGACTGAAAATCTTCTAACGTTGTTTTTACTGCAGTAAAATCTTCGGCGGTCAATCAAGTTCAACTGCGGAGTTACAGCTTTTATTGAACCGTTTAAGAATGAGGAAGCCGTAATGTAAAGACGACACATTGTCTCCATTTGACATTGTAACGACGAGAACAATGAATACCGTCACATCGTCTGAATGACGCTGGCCAAGTGGAAGTGGAGCGATAAATGGAGCAAATAAAACGAAACGAAGTGCTATTAAACTCCTGTTACAGATTGAATAGTGAGAAATGATCCATGACTGGCTGAGAGATGCCATTGACCTAATAACGTAGCTGTAAGGAGTAAGGCTTGAGACTTTTGAGAAAATAGTTTGACAGTAGGAAAGGCTATGTGACTTTTTCTGAAAAATTCGCAAACGTTACCAGCTCACTCTTGTGAGGATACCGATTACGATTACTCCCTCACAGCAATACAACTCCTTGAGATTTAAGACAAGACAAGAGGTGAGAATGGATGAACCGCGCTCTGAATTTGATAATGAAAGTGGCAGGTGTAAAATACGAGTACGCATGACCACACCAGGTAGTGAGGTAGTAAACAGTTTTCTGCACATAATGCCACAAACGTAATGATTCCGCGCAACAGAATCATGTAAAACCCCAGAAACTACTACTTTTTGTAAAGAGAATGTAATTTGTTTGCATTTACGAGTGGAGTACACTTAAGGTGAGTTGATTATGGTAATACTATGCTGACGCTGCCATTTTTTTGCGCTATTTGATGCGTTTTAACAGAAAGCAACGAGAAGAACATAACCAGTTGTTATGAAATACGTTCTTCAGAACCCACTTAACAGATTCATTTGACGTCTATGTGTACTACTCCTTTAGATGCAAGAATCGCCGGGGCTATGGAGACGAGGAGTTGCCTCTACTTTAGATGGGCCCTTGCCGATATCTTGGGCTTGTCAACAAAGTGAAGATGAAGGTAGGGAAAAGATTCAGTATCGCTTTGCAGGCCGCGTGGTCACGTATGCAGAGCACATGCTCAATCTTGCCGGTAATCGGCAAAGGGCCTTGCTACAGATATGGATCGGTTCGGGGTCTGCCTACGGGAGAGCTTTATGTGTGTTCTCAAATTAGTGTATAACATTGTTACGTTGCTCCTTGTGATAATTTTGGTTCCTGTGGTAGTGATTCCGGTGGTGGTGCCTTGCCTCCTATGGAGATTTGGGGTCGGTGTTGTCTCTAGATTAATTCATGGGAAAAAGTTTCTTTTCCAGCCACTCACATTTTTCGACACAGTGTTCGCCATCGACAAGTTTTACGAGCATGCTTTTGGAGGCAATTTGACGTACTTTGTTCTTCAGGGTGATTTGAGCTTGCATGAGCTTCGAGACAACTTTTGCAAACGTGTTCTGTTCAAGCCCAGAAAGGATGATGGTGGTGGAGGATGGCAGTATGATAAGCTCCACCGCATTCCGTACCGATTCGGTGGCTCGTACTTCTGGAAAACCACCACGATTGATGTGAGCCGTCATGTGCGNTTCCGTACCGATTCGGTGGCTCGTACTTCTGGAAAACCACCACGATTGATGTGAGCCGTCATGTGCGTGAGGTCACGTTACCGGAAGCAGCACCCTTGCAGAAACACCTCAGTGAATATCTCGCTTGGCTCATGACCCAGCCGTTTCCTAAGCATGGAGGGCTTTGGGAACTGATCCTCGTAAGGAACTTTGAAGGTGACAAAAGTGTCGTCGTTTTCAGAATACACCATGCCATTGCAGATGGTTACAGCTGCAACAGGATTGTGGATGAAATGATGGGGAAAAGGAGCCGTTACATTGTGAAAGAGAAAGAACTGACATTGGGACAACAGGTGAGAGTATACTTGGACACTGATTGAGTTGTCAGGATTACATGTGTATTTTAAGCATTGAAAACTATGTAACCATGTTAACAAGATGCAAATCACGCCATTAGAATCTCCTGCTTGCATGCTCAAATCAAATTGTTAGCACGCATGTCTGATTTATTGCCCTTTTTTATGCACATGTCAGAGCTAAAAACAGGTTTTGATTGCGCAGGATTCTCAATGATTAAATGTATCTCCCGAGCAATAATCCATAGGGAGTTATTCTATAACTGTTGGTTTCATCCTTACAGATAAAACTGCTACTGAAGACACCTGGTTGGCTAGCTATCTTTGGACTGGAAGAGTTGTTTTGGGGATCTAACTGGACCAACATCAGGAAGAAGAGTAAGGAAGCAGTGCTCGGCATCACGACTGTGGATCTAGAAACATTGAAGAAGATACGACGAGAAACGAAGTGCCATTTTGCAACGCTCGGAATGAGTATTCTTGGAGGGGCGTTGCGAAGACTGTACTTGGAGTCACACAAGGATTCACAGTTGCCAAAATACCTCAAGATGATGCACCTTCTTCCCAAGCCAGATCATCCACTGGATACCATGTGTAATCATTGGTAGGGCTGAACGGGGACGAGATTTATTAATAGACTGTACTTGGAGTCCCACAAGGATTCACAGTTGCCAAAATACCTCAAGATGATGCACCTTCTTCCCAAGCCAGATCATCCACTGGATACCATGTGTAATCATTGGTAGGGCTGAACGGGGACGAGATTTATTAATTGTTGCCTATTTACTAATCTTACGTGACTGGAATGAAGCAATGGAAATGCTAAAGCTTATTTCATGATACTCTGCCCAACTGCGAAATTAACAAACCCACACCTTTTTATGTACAGGAACGCAGGTTCGTTCAAAATTCCATTACAGCCAGCAAGTGCCCTAGAACGTTTGAGAGAATCTGAGAAGTTCTTCTTGGCTATTACTAAAAATCATTTCGACAAACTCGTTGGAATGCAAAGTATCATTGCTCACTACATCCCTGCCATTATGTACGACATTGTGCTGACAAGAAACTACGGAACTAGCGTTGCTTTCACCAGCTTGCCAGCCTATGAAGCCCAGGCTGACTTGTGGGGTCGTCCCATCCTCAACTTGCATAAGATATGTGGCCTCCAGTACCAACAGACAGGTAAAACATGCACCCGCATTTTAACCTGTTATCTTTTTTAACATGTAGGTTGGTTCAGTAATCCGATTGGGTTCAAAAACGGCAAGAATTGAAGGGCTGTCATTTGCTTTTACAGCTTTGGGCGTAGCTCTATACTCTCACAATGGAAAAGTGTCGTTTACCGTGTGTGGCAACAAGGATGTCATTTCAGATATGACAGCAGCTCAGCGTCTAGTTCAAAAATATGTTCATGAAGAAATAGAACAGCTTCAAGCAGAGCTTCGCTTGGACATACACATTGTTTGATGTTTTTTCTTTCGTTATCAGAATCAGTTACCTCTGCTGAAATAAATAGTACATTCGCTATAGCTTAATACACAATTTGTGATGTATTTTGGGGACATGGGTTTCTTCTAGTCCTTTGGATTGATATTTAATGGGTGATACAGCTCAAACGCCCCACAATGGCTGTACACAATTGCATTATTTCTTTCAATATCATTGGCTCACACAAGGTAGGACGTGTAAAATCAGGTGCAGACGCAGACAATCTGAATCTAGTGTTTCACTCTCTGAGAGTCGAAAAAAATCGTTACCATGACAACTAAAACAGGAAAAAAGGTAGGACCGGGAATGCAAAAAATAAATGTAAACCCAAGTCGAGAACAATGTGACGTTTAGTAAGGATGAAAAAGTTACGTCTGGGATCTCAGAATCCCAGACGGTATGGGAATTTTAGGTGGTTACTTTAATAAAAGGATATCAAATGCTGTAAGTGACGATAGCAAGAGTAAGCGCGAAACCCTTCCTGTCGTAGAAAACGAAGGCCTTGAGTTAGGTCATGTTGACCCATACAGAAAATTCCGTGAGCGGCAACTCGTCCGCCAGGAGTCTACCTCCATCTCAACACTCAATACCATCCTTGCTATCAAGGATGTCAAAAGACGACGGATAATTGTCACCAAGCGCATCAACCGACTACGATTCCTGCTCATTTTGCTAATGGTCCTATCATTCGTAAGACACATGATATTCCAACGTACTTCCATCATGAATCCAGGGAATGAAATCCATGACCTTATGACACTACTCCTCCACTTTTAGATAATGGCTATGCCATATCCATTCCTACTCTACGACCTTATGACACACTCATCTGAGAAGACATTAGGTCTGGGCATCGTCGACCATCAAGTTCGAGGCATCTCTAACTTGGAGATCCACTTATCCGTATTACTCTTCATAATTGGCTGCTTTCGATTCGTTTTCCCCAAGAAGGAGCCCTTATACTATTTGGTATGTGGCCCGCACTTCAGTTACATACACCGCTCTGACAAAATATCGTCAATATTACGACTACGACCCCTGACTTTCTTCTAATTCTGGCAGACGCAAATATGCTACCTATTCACCGTTGTTCACTACATCATACTGATGCCTTTAAGCGCCAT
>VRMD01001811.1:0-15333 GCA_009872375.1 Sminthurides bifidus | reverse complement strand
CGCTAGCAAGCTCTTGTTCTTACTTACAAGCCTCAAGTCTTCATCCAAAGTTCTCATGCATATTTCATCCACACGCTACCATCCAAACCCCCCTGTTACATACATTAATATTTTCCAACCGCTTTATCTTGCTTTACTTACCGTCCTCTTGTAGTATAGTGGGACTCTACTTTCCATTCACGGTAGCACAAGGCCGGAGAGCACCAGCTGCAAATCCTCTTAGAGAAAAAGGTCACACGTTAAAACGTGTTTCCCAAATCTCGCAATCTACTTGCCAAATTATTCACTAATTAGTGTTTTTTCAGCTTGTCTAATCCTATTCTTCTTCCCAGCTTTCCTGTCCCTTTTCCGCAAATCCCACTAAATGTACTAAGCCTCTCTTGCACAAACTTTTGATCCGATTACACACAAAATGACCTTGGCTTCTACAAATCCCTTTATAGCTGCATAAATCTTTACCTCAGCATCTCTACCCCTTTGCACTACCAGCATGTTAGGTCCTTGTGCTTCACCGAGTTCACGTCAGTTCACTTTATGCTCCTCATCATCATATCCTTTGGCTTCGATTTGGTCAGACGTACACCGTGCTGAGTTTTCCTTTTTACGCATTGTCTAACTACACGCCCTTTGAGATATGAATCAGCCCAACAAGTTCAAACTAATGTGAATCTTTTTTTACATTCCTCCTCCTTAAGTTGTGTCGATTTTACTCTGTAGTATCATCTCATCTTCAAGTTTTTGTTAACAGATCCCACCTATGGATATACGCCTGCCGACCTCCACGATGATTCCTTCGTTCGGAGAAAGCAGCGGAGAAACCGCACCACTTTCACACTTCAGCAGGTGAGCATTTCACTCTCATCTGAGATTTTCATGAACGTGGTAGCAGTTGGTTGTAGCGGGAGTAATTGCTCATATAGTTTTCGCTAGAGGCACTTCTCACCTCGTGTGAAGATGCGTGCTTTTTGCATGGCTGCAGTGATTCCTTTTGATGTTCCTAATTACTTGTTTCTTTACGCTTTTTAGCTGGAGGAGCTGGAAACGGCGTTTGCTCAGACTCACTACCCGGATGTGTTTACTCGGGAAGATCTAGCCATGAAAATTAATTTGACCGAGGCACGAGTTCAGGTAATACTAAAATTTTCATTGAGTCCTAGACACGAACGTCCTTGCGGTAATTACAGCATGCATGTTTTCAAGCTTGAGAGGTGGTAGCAAATGCAAAAAGTCATTTTTCCGTCCGTTCCCTTGGTCGAGCTGGTTGATGCACAATTGTAATTCAAGTTCGTTTGTCCTAAACCTAATTACGGAAGGATTTCAAAGTATTTCACAATAGGCTCGCCCCTGACCGGAAGGTAGCCCCTGTGGGCCATTAAGCTTAGCGCTTGTAGGGTTATTTGCAGCCGTGGTCGCAATGAGGCCAATTTTCGGTCACCCGAGAAAAAAGTTTCGGAAACTTTCTCCCCTTCTTTCAGTTAAAAGCTGTGCAGGCGGCGCGAGGAGATCATAAATATGGGAAGCTGGAGCCGATTTCAGTACGTGAAAAAAGATCGGACGAGAGAAAATGCTGAGAGAAAGTGTATGTGTGTGAGTGTGTAGGAAATGCCGAAAAGAAGAAGAGAGCCCTATCCACTCAATTATATGGACAAAGTGGATTTGGAGTGATGAATGGGGAGGAAGAAAGAAGCCTTAATCCCCCACATTTATTTAGAGATCCATCAAACAGGCTTTACAGTTTCCTCTAGAGACTTTTACCCCTTCCTCCTCTTCACATTTGATCTCTTCTTCACTTTTTCCTCGGCAAACTATTTACTCAAGATTCAACCTTGTCTCCTTTAGGAACAAGTTCCAAACTGCATTTAAGTTTTCTTGGCTAAATAGTCCGTTTCTATCATCCCAATTCCTTTCCGCAATAATATTATTTGCATCTCTCCACATACAAACTTTACAAGCCGGCAATGTATCTTTCCTAACGCAGTTCCTCTTCCTGTTCGTAATAGCTTTCTCATTTTACCAGTCTATTTCCAACTTTCATTGGCATTTCATCTCCCGCTCCGCCGACCTCCGCCCCGTATTTCTCCTTTCCCTGTCAAGCACTTGCCTTCAACAAAACTTTTAACCGCAAATCTATTTATGTCTCATGCAAATGTCCCATTATCAATTCCGCACACTTAAATTGCTTCTTCCGTTTCTGCATACTGTGAGAACGGAACTTTTTCGCATTCCCATCTGTCTACCTCCTGAACCAAATTATTTATTAAGCCTATTACTAGACCCTTAACTTTTAAGCTTCTTATAGAATCCGTCATCATGATCTACAACTGCCATTAAAATTCGTCCTTTTAAAAACATCGATTTGTCAATGTTTCCTTAATGCGCCTCATAAATAACTCCCTCCACATCATTACCGGCATGAACACTTATACAAAATTGCTATTTGCCTCCTCTTTCTCCTCCCCCGTACTTTCTTCCCTTGCCCCATCAAACCAGCTACATAAAGGGACTACACTTTTAAATTGCTTCAAATCCAGAATCCTGAGACATTACCTTAATGACCTGAGTCTAACATATATTTCAAGCTAAGATTTTCACATCTTAAACCGTTCCCACAGGTCTGGTTCCAAAATCGACGTGCCAAGTGGAGAAAGGCAGAGAGACTCAAAGAGGAACAGAAAAAGTCACATGGTGGAAGCAGCAGTAGTGTAGGTGGTGGAAATGTCAGCGGGTCCGAAGACCAGGATCAAGGGGACTCCAAGGACCCGGAGGATACCAAGGTCTCCGTCATCACGACCTCCACCCCGCCACCCACATCTTCAACGTCAAGCCCCTCCAGCTCTCCCACCTCTGGCCATACCACCATCCATCGAGCCAGGGCACGCTTCCTCCACCGTGTCTAACTCCAACTCTACGTCCTCACTAGCAATAGACAAGAGCCCTCCAAGTCCATCTTCAACGACTCTTGAGCCAGATCAGCAATCGCCACCAAAGCCGTAAGTGATTTCTATCATTTCGTGAAATTTACACATCCAGAGAGAATTTGTAGATCGGTAGCTGTCTCTCTTATAGAATGCTAACCGAACTTTCCATCCGTGTATCTAGTTACGAGATTATTTCTTGATTCTTCAAGAAGCGCAAAATAATTAGTTTGATTTCAATATAGTTGAACATGTGCTAAAAATAATTGGTTTCATTTTTCAGAACACCCAGTTTCCGGCCAGTTCACTCTCCTCATTTGGTTTTACCGAGAATGCCCATGATGTGTCCGTGCTGCCCGCCTAAGTTGTACCCATTACTGCCAACACCTACTCTCAGCTCGCTAATTGACCCGCGGTCTTCATCCGTGGCGGAACTTCGCCGCAAAGCTCAAGAGCACTCAGCCGCTCTCTTGCAAACCTTTCAGATGTTTTCACCCTCTCCCTTCCTCTTTCGCAAAACGAGTCCATGATCCTCACAAGGAATTAATTAGTTCGCAAAACGTTCAAAAGCACGAACCAAAGTCAATACAAGTTTAATTGTAAAACTAATTAGCCTACATGTACAGTTTTGTGCAACTTGTGAGAGTTTCACGTGTTCCAGCTTCTGTAGAAAGCATTATTAGTGTAGTGCAGGTAGCAGGTATTATAGTTTGTTCGTCAAGAGGGCACAGTCGTTAATCAAGTCAAGGCAATTATTTAGCTAGCTCATTTTCCCAGTATGTATCTCAACAAGTCATAGTCATGGCGATACTATACTGAGGAGGACCGTTAAGTTTTTGCTATTAAAATAATAGCCCATTACGGGTTTGTTAGCAACTAAGTCGTCTATAAGGCTTGACTATAAGTTCAGTGGTGTAACACTTGCACAAGAAATGAGAAAGAAAGCCCGCTTTCCTATTAGGACTTTGTACGCTAGTAATCTTTGTGTGGAGAAGAGTCAGAAGACTACTTTTTGTCATGGGAAAAGTGGGGGAAATCTCCACCTCCCTTTGCGCCAGAGGCGCGTAAAACAAGACTCTTAGGGCAGCCACACGGAATCACGGGCTGAGATTCGAATAGGGACCCGTGCAAGAGAGCCTCCCACCCAGTGAAGCATTTCCTATAGCCCATTTCCTGGAAAAACGTTCCTAAATGCCAGATCCCATACCGATTCCAAAACATTTAACTTTGTAAAGACTTTTTTTCTCTCTCTCTCCTCCATTAGCTTTTCCTCTGACGGTCTTGCCATTTATTACCTCGATAAAAGCCAGCCATACAACACCCATTCATTTCCCGGTGAAAGCCTACTTGAGAGAGACCAAATTATCGCCATCATTTATCTAATTCTCCAAAAGCAAACAAGAAAAACCAGCCTCTAAATAATCTCTTCTCTTATCCATCTCCTTTTCCTTTTTTCTTTCTCCTTTCCTCCTCTATCATTCCTCTTCCTTTATATTTGTCTGGTGTAGCTTTCACTTGCCAAAGAATCCTATTCCACATTGTATCGTTATAAGTTAAAACGGGAATAGGAAGTATTGTCTCTATATCTGATATCCATGCATCCCGTTTGCCTCGCAAATAGTCGCCGCGAATTTGAGTACTTATGAAAAAGTCTACTCGAGCATAATATTTTACCTTTCATATCCTTTGATTATGACTATTCACCTCCTCACTTTGTTTCTCTGTGGCAATAGCCTTTAAGTAAACTTGTGTACAAAATTGGCGTAAGGTAACTTCGTTCCCATATACTGTAACCATGACAGTGTAGTTTAGAACGCGAAGAAAAAGGAATAAATTGCTTTTTTACTTCGACGCTGTAACTCTTCCCACTTGCCCGACACTAATAGTAGCCTCTCGATTGGAAAATGTAAGGCCTCTAGCTGTAAGTTAATCTAGGCAATCGACCCTGTAGAAACGTGTGTTGATCTTCACAGGATCTCATTACTGGAATGGGAACTGTTTATTTCTCATTACGATTATAATAAGAAATAAAAACTTGGTCTCAAAAGCAAAACGAGCTGTGCTACTTCTGCCTCATTTTCTTCAATGCATCTATATCGGCAACATCTCATCATTGTGCATGAGCTCAAGCTCATATGCATATTCGTGAATCAAAATGGAACCAGCATTCTATTAAAAATGATTTTTTTTACCTTTTTGTGTTTTCCTGCTACCAGCGGGTTTCTTTCTTTTGGCTCTTTTAGCTCATGAAGGGGCGTTCATGTAATTCGTAGGACTCATTTCTTCTTTGTAAATCCAAGCAGTGCACATTCGCTCCATCAAATCCACAAATATACATCCTGCATTGAATTTTTATAAATTAAACCCCGTTTTAGGTCATTTGATACAAGGGCCGGATGTGAACAAACACCCCCTGATTACACATGATACAGCAATTAAGTGCAGTCATGTAGCTCGCGAGACAGATTTCTTTCCCTTCTTTCACTTTCTTCCAGCGTCTTAATTTACCAAGCCCTGTGTGTTGAAACCGTTTCCAATTGTAACTCACGTCGCTGAGTTGCCTCTGGGTTACATAAGTTGTGGCACAGTCCTGCCGTTCTCGTATCTTGTAAATCCCTTTCTCAAGAGAATGAATCCCAAATATATACTTTCACCAAGGGACAAGTAACTCATTCACAACTGTCTCTCTCTGGAGGCGAGTCACCTTCTCCGGAAAGCAATCATCTAAAGGACTGTTTAACAAGATATTTCATAAATCACTTTCCCTTTGTTCGCAAGATTCCATTCAGGTTTCTGCCTTCTATGATTTCTTCCTAATTATTATTAAACCGTCATCAATCTCAGCTTATTCATTTGTCAATGCCAGGAGAAAAGATATATACGGACTGGGAACACTTGGAATGGGGAATGGATGGAGCTGAACGGTTTCGGCGGCAAACACTCTTCAGTTAGCCTCAAGGAGCCATCCCTGGGTATCTGTACTCAGTTTTCTCCGTCTTACTGTTAAATAATCTACTGGTAATCTATGCTTGGATTTGGGTATCATAAAGGAAACGCTAATGGAGCTCAACACAAGATAAACAGTAGCAACCATTGTGGCTGGAACAATCCTGCATTTCATCTCCATCCCTCAATCATCATCATCATGTAACCTTTTATTCTTGTGTGTGTATTCAAAAAACACACACTCTTAGATCCGCCTCGTCAATAAACAACAATAGATCCACTTATTGCTCTTTAACCGTGTCCCCTTCAGATTCCGCTTCGCCGAAAGCATATTACCATCACAATACGAGACTAACACCCGTTCAATTCGCCCTTGTCGAACGACGTACATAAGCGTGTTTGCCAATAACCACCGCTTTCCCCGGCCTTACCCCCTGCCTGGCAAACGTTTATGTTTCTCTCTCTCTCTCTCTCAGCTCTGGTCCGTGTCTGTGGCCGACTCTTGCATTTGTGCCCCGTGTTCCACTCAAGTAAGCAGGGGACCAATATGTCCTTTGCCACCACCCCCTAAACCGGATACATCCCCAAACTGGATAATGTTCCTAATAATCGTAATCATGAGAGCTACCAACTTTTATTAGTTAATAGACTCTGAGGGTCTTTGGTACGTACATGTACGTACGACCGGCTCGTAAGTGGAGGCGATTTGGGATCATTCCTATCATCAACCTCACACATAACGCTAATATTATCAAAGAGGAACCTCATCAAAGGCCCATTGAGACGCACGTACCTACGAGGGAGGACGAGACAGAGTTACTTTATATAGGAAATAGCGGCAATTCGGCAAGTCCAGCGCGCAACTTCCCAAATCGTTTAATACAGTCTGGTACACACGTGGATGGGGAAAACACACGAGAGAATCTCGGAAACAGGAAGAGAAAAAAGGGAGGAAATGGGAGAACGCTCCATTTACCCTATCGATCTCAATCTCTTGTAGGAACTAAACATGTGCTCTTATCACCATAGGTGATGCACAAACTAACAGCCCAAAAGAAATCAACGCTCCCACTCATTTCTTCACATTTTCCCCTGTTTCCTTTCATTCCCAACAGCATCTAACCAATTCACTTACCAACTTTCTCTCTCTCCATCTCTTCCTTTCTCCACAAATTCCATCACATCCTCAACCTGCTTACTTTGCTCAGCAAGAACGCTCTCGTTCCGGCACGCCAGCCAGCCGAGGCAGTAAAGCCAGTTATTCTCAGCATGTACGTTAATCGGCCGGGTGTATCGGTCCGACTACTACGTGAACCATTCCACCAACACGGACGGATACAAGTCACCTAAATCCCATACTGAATTTCACACCCTGCCATCAAATCAATCCTTTCTAGAAATGTAATTCCACAAATCCTATCTATCTATCCTATGCAAACAGCTATACGTTTCCTCTTCCTGCTCTTTGATACACTAAGCTCCCGCTCTATTCTGGCTAAGTGTCCGTACTGCTTTCGCTCAGCAGCGGCATGTACTTTTCTCCTCAATACAGATACACTATATATATTCAGTAGATTTCCTCTCTCTTGATTCCGCCACTAAATCCAGTCAATTTACTTTCACACCAGCCTCGTAACAATCATCATCAACTTACGACTTTAGTCTTTCTCCCCCACTTAGCCATCAACCTTTTATTTCCTACCGAATCTTCGTCCTTAGCACAGCTACCGCTAGTGTACTAGCAGCAGTACCGTTCCTTGAAACTTTCTCCAAGTCTATTCATTCAACTATTTCCTTTTTCCCTTTCCACCTATGCAATTGCTGCTCAAGCCTCTCATGGCAGTCGATGCTTTCTCCCGCTCCTTCTCCAAGCCGGGATGATTTGGAACATGTGCGTTTGCCAAGACTCCTTTCATTGACTCTGCCTTTTAAAAGTCGGTGGAATCCAAGTCACTTTCCCTCATAGGTTTGTCTACGTCAGTGTCTTGCGAGAAAGGAGGACGGGAGTGCATTTACACGGGGTTAGAGTCGACTCATGAAATCTTTTCGTAACTGGAATTAATGCTCCTGCTCCGCCTTCAGCTTACGTTGTGTAGATAAGTTAAGAGCGCGGTCATTCATTCTGATTCAGAGAAAAATTCAATTCCTCCCACAATCAACATCGTGGACCTTTGCCAAATAGATTTCTCTCGCTTAAACGGACTGCAAACTTGCCATTAAGTCAGCTTCATGAAAGCGTTTTTTCTTTCAACAGGATTCCGTTTCCTTTTCCATTTCCACCCCATAACCTCATGCGATAGCTGTCCATCCCGGATGTAATTTCTACAGGACAACGACTCCATCCTAACATGAACCAGCTAATGGACTCAAACCCATCATCCTCTATCTGTATCCCGCCTTCCGTTTCACTCGATACAATTTATTACTATCATTTAGACGTATTCAATTACCGAATTGCGGCTCGCTTTCGCTTCCAAATACTCCTATTCATTCTCTCAATAGATAATTTCTCCTCTATCAACGCATTTTTGTTCTAACACACTTCCGCACCCTTCTTCGCTCTCGCTATGCTCTTTGCACGAACAGATTTATTGCACTTGATTCATGCACTGGAATAGCCAACAACCATCAGAGATAAAGCCCATGTTGCCATGCTGAAAATGCTCCATTGTGCTGAAATTTTTACTCCTTGCAGATTCTAGTCTTCTGATCACCATGCACTGCTATAAGCGTGGCTGCTATGTTAT
Organism: Sminthurides bifidus; assembly: GCA_009872375.1. Lineage (NCBI taxonomy): Eukaryota > Metazoa > Arthropoda > Collembola > Symphypleona > Sminthurididae > Sminthurides > Sminthurides bifidus. The sequence goes on along the minus strand of VRMD01001811.1, from coordinate 6,725 downwards.
TTTTCAGCTTCTACGGCCAACAGAAACAACATAATATGCTGGACCCAGCGTCTCGTCACCATCCAGCTGTGTTGTTTGTTCAGCCTAATCAAATCAAGGAGCAAATGCTGTACTAACACCTTGTTCTATGGTCATTAACGGTTCGTAATCCCACTTATTTCGGAAAAAGGAACCTTTACCGCCTAACTCTCTGTCATCACTGCAGTGAGCATTGACTCATGGGCATGTTGATTGGCTGATTGTAGAGACAACCGTGTAACAATAATTGGACTACTGCCAGACGTAAACGGAATGCTCATAGGATTACAGACAGGGAATTGACAGTGCCGTTTGAGGGTGACTGCTCCATGTGCACCCAACAGTAGCTTTTTCAATCAAGTCCCCTCAACGCAATAGCATGACTTAAATTCCGACTAGCCTAACCACAGTCGAAACACCATACTTGTCACCCCGCACACCGGCTCCCTCGGGCATAATAATCCTATTCCCTTTTGAGCAGCGCGAATATTTTCTTTTCTTCCCAACAAACTCGTTATCTCCCAGCCTAATTTTCGTCCTTAGCTCAAGACCTGTTCAGTTTCTCCAGCCCGGACTCTGTTGAAGCATAGGGCCTTTACTAACGAACAGTAAATGACATTAAGATAGCTCCATTCCAGCTTGTTTCTTCGACGAAGTGTCTGTACTCAAGCAGGTCGACTTTTTTATCCGAGCTTTGCACCGTTCATCTACGATTGTGGCATTAACTTATGAGACCAAAACAGTTTATTTGTAGTAATTTAAAGAAGGCACATAAACACTTGAAGCTAATGTGTGCACTCTCTCCTGTAGTATTTCCACCATTAACGTTCCTTAAGGATGGCTGAATGCTTCTGTTACTGGCCTGTGTTTACCTTGAAATGTGTTGGAGAACAAAATAGAGGCAGTGGGAAGGAAATCGCATCTCCCAGGAGTCCTTTCCAGGAGCTTTTCACAGAGAACAACAGACTTTGGCAATAGCCCCGCCTTTCCCTCCTCAGCTTCTCCTCACTCCAGTCCAATCACGTCAAAGTTTGTTCCACGTACAGTACATCAGATCATCTCCCGTTTTCCCCAGTAAGTGCCCTCTACTTTCACTCCTCAGATAGCTGGGCTTGCTTTCCAGCACACTTGCAGACTGTCGAGTTTCTCATGTCTCACAAATATGTACGCTTTCACGGTATCTAGTACGTTCACGTCGGCCTTCGCTCTCTGACTCGTAACTACACTACGGCTTGAGCCATTCACAAGGACGGTTTCTTCCAAGAAGTTGTATTCCGTTCCTCAGCTCCTTCACAGCATCACATTCTGCAAACATCCCGGACGTTTTCTCTCGTATCGAGCACCTAAAATTGAATTACCTCCTTTTGATTCCCTCTGACTTGACTCTCTAATACTATGATCCACCATGATTATTATATTATATAAATGTTCCTCTAAAGCAAATTCAATTTTAGAAACATTCTCTGCGCCAGATGAGAGAGTCGGAATGCTCCTCCTTCATGAATAACATGCATACCGTCTCACTTCTTTTTGTTATTATAATCTTGGTGTTCCTGTATTTATTACTACACCGCTATCATCATCATCTTCGCCATCTGCACCAGTATCGCTTATCGCTTCCTCTCCTTCGTATCCACCACAATACCGAAAGCACCTTTCTCCCGGTCCCTTCCCCTCTATCTCCTCTCCCGTATTCGATGCAAAATTCATACCGAATTCTATTACTTGAATTCCATCAGGAATTTTAAAGTCGCCATTCATCCCATTCAGTGTGCGAATGAGCTACAGTACAAAACTCGTGATGGTATCAAAACTCAAAACTGTATTCACATGAGAATGATTTCGGCTTGGAATGGTGTCATGAGAAAAAACTGCATACACGTCTCCACTGCCATACCGATGAAAGCAGACATCCGAATTCATCCGGTCGCTGTTTTGTCTTAGGACTTGCTCAATACCTTCGTTTATGGGGGCATGTAATGTTCTGCCACCTGGCTCTCTTGACCAATTTACAGGAATGCTACATATCATGCTTGCATGACATACCTTTCCGAAAATACTACTTGCCGTTGCATTGGATATTACACTACGCTTACAAATGTCCTACCGGTGTAAAGGGCGAGAGAAGTACTTAAGCAACGGCATTCTGCTGAATTTATCCAGTGAACCTACCAGTAGGAAGAAAGACTAATACATTCATGCAGGCAATGTAATAGAATTAATTATTAACTCGTACATCTTCAAAGCAGCAGTTCCACTGGGTGATTGTAATGGTAATTTGATAATCTTCTTCAAAGTGCACGAGATGGGAAGGTACGACAAAACTGCACTAGGACAACGTGCTCCCTCGTCCTAAAGCTGTGTATCCCTCAAGTAAGGCTATTCCGGAGTCATTCCTTGTCCTGTCTTGCATTCTCACTGATTTTGTTCGGTAGTGCCCTTCGGTTTGCTGATTTCAAATGCTAGTAACTTAATGTTGTGACAGGGGATGAATAATTTACTGGGGGGATTATTGAAGTACATTCCATTCATCGAAAGAGAGTAAAAAAGTGATTTCTATTTAATTTGAATTTAACACATTTATTTCTTCATTGTATAACTGATTACAGCTGACCTGTTATAATGCCACTTCCCGACTTTGCCTATCGGCCTGAAAAATGCAACATAGGAGCTCAATAGTAGTACACGTAGTATCTCCTTGAAATAGCAAAATGAAATCCAATGAAGGTTATCCGAATGAAGACTGTGTAGCCAAATATGACGTAGAAGACTACTGAATAGTTCGAAAATCGGAAACGCTAAAACTGCCCTTAATGACTCGGGTTCTTTCAGCTTCAACATCGTATTATGCCTTGGAAAAACGAAGCTCCAGGACAAGGTATCTACAGCCTCGAAAAAGTAACGCAGAAGTAGGATGAAATTTGCATAGCAGCACCATAAAAGAATGGCTTGAGTCCAAAAGCGAATCTATCAAAAGCCATGGTGTCACCAAGTCAAACAATACACGAGTTAATTTACGATCATTGATTGCGGCATTAAATGTCGCAAGTACAACTACTGTAATGCACTCTAATCGATTTAAGCTCCAAACACACGTCAATGGTAAATATGCTTAAACAGGCCTTGAAACTACATTTTTCAGCGATTTTTGTTACGTAAGTTGTCATTTAATTTAATTAATAATTTATTTTACAGAAATTCAATACTCACATGCCAATTGTCGTTCGGTCCTTCCTGATAAGAGTACACGATGGCTGTCATCAACACCCCAGTTGTATATAACGCTGCAACGCTCTCATATCCCAAGGCCGCTAAGATTTGACATGGAATTGATGCTATGGCGTAAGTCTGAAGCGATACAATTCCGTAAAAGGTGAAGTCCGTTACCTAGGCAATTAAATCTTTGTCAGAGCTGTTGTATTTTAACGCTGGGAATTTCAAAAGCCACCTCATAGTTATTGACTCCGCCACTGTCAAACTTACAAATATGTTGAAAAACTTGTTGAAGTCGACAGATTCCATGATTGTACGTGGAAAGAAAGCTAATTCGTGTCAAGCTGACATGAACGGGCTTCGAAACTGAAGCTGGAATAGATTTTGCAGGTTAAGTGGAAGGATCTCGGAAATGAATTCCGGGCGACGCACGCCTGTACACAATAAGCTTGAGACATTCGGGACAGAAACGAATAACCTTTGAGACGTTATGGAGATGAAAAAATTAGATCAAGCTACGGATAAGTGATATACATAGCGGGATTTGGATGCATCGTAGTATGTTAGTATAGGAGCAGGAGGTGTATTTTTCTCCAATTTCTCTCACAGACTAGACCGGCGTAAGTAAGTGCTTTTACTCCGTCTCTAAGGCTTTGCTAACGAAGGAGTAATGAGATTATCATATTTCCCCTTCAACCACCAGCCCGCTTCGTGTATGCTGCACGTGTATATTTTTTCACCAGAGAAAACACTAACTGGGAGTAATGGAGATGGAATTAAGACGGAAGGCTGTTGATGGCATTAAGGGGATTATAAAAAATCTCACAGTAATTTGTAAAAGTTTCGTAAATTTCATTAAACACTTTCTTGCGGAACACAGAGAGCTTATCTTCTTGCAGACCTTTTAGCCGCTGCTGTTACGAAATAAGCTATTGAATTCGCCATTTTTCTTCTCTAAAACTGTATGTAGTGATCAAACATCTTATATTCGTCGCACGCAACCAGCATTTCTTGTATGCATAGTGGTGAGAGCTTTCTCGCCGACTTATGAGCTTAGGCACATCATCAAGTAAATGCTTACAGAAGAGCTAGTAATGTTTCTTTTGCGCTCAGTTTTTAATGCTAGAATATAAGGTATTTGAGCGGAAAGCTCGTAGCTCAGAATTGAAAGACTCCATCATAAGAAAATAGAATTACGTCTTTTATGGGAACAACTGCCGTTTAGCTCTCAGTCTCAGCTCGGGTTTATGTTTGCGAGCGCGCGGCTTTCTCTTTTCCACTCCTCCACTTTTCTCTCATCTCTCCTGCCTCTTCCTCTTATTAAGATAGTGTGTAAAGAGTAATGAGAAAAATTAGATGGATGGATCCTCTCCTGAGGAAAACATGTATTATACCACCGTCAATTTATCATGAGGATAATTCAATTCTTCTTAATTTATCGCTCAACATTAAAGAGCACAGCTGAGACACATCTCTCTGCATGTACACTCTGAGCTTCTCCTCTGATCTCATCTTTGCATGAGATTATCTTTATGGTGCAATATCATTCAAGTCCGGATTCCTCCCATATGCTCCTTTTACCAACCCAAAACCTCTTCGCACACCATCACCATATTTCGTAAGCATCGTAAAATGATCATTTCCTCCCGTCTATATGTTTCCAACAGGTATTTCCCGCGAATAAATTATCATTTTCTGCCCCCTGAATCTCCTCCAAGCGAAGTGTCACAATTGCTAGCCCTATGCTGGCCTTTTATGCACCAAAGTTACTACCAGTTCAACAGCTTTTCTCAAAAAGGCGATTTATTTAATGACTCCATTTTTCAGATACACGTAGGAAAATCATGGTAAAAATTACCTCCGCACTTGTTGCAAACGTAACAAAGAGGAAATTGACCCCTCGGAAGCACAAGTTTAGCGAAAATGATGATACTGATAGATTAGTTGATTATGCTATTTTCATAAAGTCATGCTGAAATGAATTTTGTTTCGTCACCATCTATGACTTTACGATTTAGTTCCATCCTAATTATTGAGTTTATCAAATTATGATGATGCAATAAAAGGATCTTCAATCTGAGGTCTGAAAAAGCTTGCCGAATTATCAAATCTTTCCATGTACGGAGGAGACCCACGAGAGAAAGTAAGTCCGCTTCCCGCATATCCTAAGTTATCTGTCAATGACTGCTGATTGTCGAAAGTTATGCCCCTTCCAAACGAGTTTTGCGCCGCTCCGTAGCCAGGAGAAGGTCCAGGATTGACCTGTCTAGAAAAAGGAGGAATGCCAGTACCACTGAAGGGCACTTGTTCCACCCTTGGATCGAAAGAAGGACTTACTGCTGGACCTGCAGACTGCCCTGGTTGAAACGTTACAGGATTACCAATTGGGCGATTATATTGTATGGAATTGAAAGCCGGTCCGTTCTGGCCTGACCCTGGTCCTTGAGTGGGCCCAAAATTCAAGTTCGGCAAGTTATTGCTGAACGATCCTTGATTAAAATTTCCACCAAAGTTAGGAACAGAACCATCGTCAGTGAATTGTCCTGGAGCCGTGTATATAGCTCCTTGGCCTTGTCCAGTCACAGACCCTGCATTAAAACCAGGGCTAGGAACAAATGTTCCTTGATTTTGTGCAAGGGGATAAGGCATATTGTTGAATCCAGGTGAGGTTCCAAACTGTCCTTGCAAATTCCGTGGATTTGGTGGCAAGGGGCTGGACGCAGGGTATTGCTGGTAAGATTTCCGAGGAGGAACCTGCGGACCACCAGGTCCGTTGCTAAAGTTAGGACCCTGTGAACCACCGGGTCCGTTGCTAAAGTTTGGACCCTGTGAACCACCGGGTCCGTTGCTAAAGTTTGGACCCTGTGAACCACCGGGTCCGTTGCTAAAGTTTGGACCCTGTGGACCACCAGGTCCGTTGCTAAAGTTTGGCCTTTGTACGGTAAAAGGTCGGTTATTGGCGTTGCCGTCACCATTAAACTGGTTCACAGGTACTGGCGCTCCTTGGAGTTGCTGTCCGTTAAAAGACTGAGTGCTTGAGGCACTCGATCGTGGATCAAATCCCTGGGCTTGGTTAAGTACATAGCCTGGTTCGAGAGCAGAAGACCGAAACCCAGAATTTCTTGGATTGAAGAGAGCATTTGGGCTTCCGAAGTTTCCGTTGGGTCCATTTGGATTAGCAGGCACAGGATGGAGGGTAAAAGAGCACACTCCCGCCGAAGTAAGAGAATTTGGATTGTAGCTCTGCCGCCGGAAACGAGTTCCTTCAATTTTTGATCGGAAAAGGAGGTTAGATCAGACTATTTTAGAATGTATTTGTGACAAAATTTACCCAGGATTGAATTTCTTACCGCAAGCAACAGAGCAAACTAACGCGAGAATAGTGACACAAGTATTCATCTTGTTCTCGTAGGCACAGGATTGACTTGGGATAGTCTGTGTCACCCTTTTATATTCAATCTGCTCCCTGCTTGGGTTGAATCTCTTCACAGCTA
>VRMD01001810.1:0-15334 GCA_009872375.1 Sminthurides bifidus | reverse complement strand
TCCACCGAGATGCCAATCTCTGATACAAAATTCAACCGTTGGCCTTGTTTTTTATTCATACTTGCCGTGGAAGATTGCTACAAAGGAAACGAGAAGATTTCATCTTCACAAAGTAACAAACATGCGAGCAAAACAACCAAGGAGCAGCACATCTCATCTTTCTCTCCGTGCAGGACATGTAACGTCTATTCAACAGTTTATGTACATATCAAGGACCATGAATTTTTCTCCTGTACTTGCCACAGGACTTTGGTATTTCCTATTCATTTGACGATGCACTAGATTCAAGGCAAAGCCAACGTCAAGCTCTTTAACATCCTTCGCTTCCAATACTTTACAACTCTGTTTCATGGACTTTTACACTGAGTGGAAACCTTGATTGAAATTACAGGTGAATCATGACATCACAGCCAACAGGTGCTCTGTTAAAAAATACATTCCTCATCTGTTAAAATCCAGCAATTGAACGTACTGTACCGCCTCTCCTGGTAAAAACAGGAGATCGGTAAGTCCATATACTCGGTATTTGTTCCAAAATGAAGTAATTCCAAACACCAAAGTCACTACAGCCTTCAGGAGCCGTTACCCAAACTGCACTTTATGACTGCGGTCAGGAATTTGATCGGAGCACGACGGCATTTGCGGTGCAACTGCAATAAAAGACATGTCCTCATCCATTCAAGTGACAGGGACAACGGCTTCTCAAAGCAGTTATAGGCTCCTGAAGCTGTGCTTCCACACGTTTTACTCACAACCTGCCAAAGAAGCGAATTCTGGAACATAAACACTGCACAGCCGGAGATACACAGACCATGAGTATGACATGAAACTGCTATAAATTTTTAGCTCAGTCAGAGTAGATTTAATTATCCACGCTAAGCTCCGTAATTGCGTCCCTGTGTAGATACAAAAGCTTACATGGCATTTGATACAAGTGATTACATGGCCTTCTTCGTACAGAAGCCTCGCCCCCTGAGCAGTCTCGGGGAAAGCGTACCGTAATTCACTTAGATGTGGCACAAGTTCAAATGAAAACGAGACAGTGTGTGTGTTTGAAACAGACATGTAATGCATTTAGGGTAACTCTTGATAATCGGACTAAAGTCATTCACACAAATTCGCTTGATGTTTGCTTTCCACCAATATTTTGACATGGGATTGTGTCCCGGAATTCCTACTAATAATTATCAACTAATACTTGACTCAACCAGGAATGTCAACTGCACTCCCTCCGTACCTTGGTTCCGTTCGCAGGAAGGCAACGTGACTCGTCTGTGGGAACGGCACGGCTCTCTCCACACCACACCAATACAGAGATATGGCATTATTAAAACAGTCTTTAGACCTGCGGCTTTTCCAACTATTCCTCCACCTAATTTCTTTTCTTTCCTCATCATACCCAACCAGTCAAAGGAGGAATCAAACTACTTTCCCTTTAAATCTCTCTCTTTCTCTCCTTCATAAAGGCATGTAAGCTTTGTTTTCAACTCCGGCTCTCACCACCTCGTCACTACTCGCCATAGTCACTCTAGTCAAGTACAACGATACGTGGTATTCCAAGCGGATTAATTTCCTCCCATGCCTTTTCTGCCGGCCAATGATTCTTGCTACTCGAGGAGAAATATGCTGCACTGTAAGGGCAATTTGTTAAGGCAATCTGCAAGTACAGTAGGCAGTAGACCGGAGAGCTACCTAGCCTGCATCATCCTATTACCTGAGCTTGGTCTGCGACGTGACATTATACAAGTCCGTGAATATGGTTTGCCACTTTAATCCATATTTGTGTAATCCGCTCTACGTCATTGACTACCACTTTTGACGAGGGGGGAGGGGTCTGTGAAAAGCATCCTGTGTTTCCTATATGCGTTTACATGTCGCTATTTTGTCTCTGCAGGTATGAAACCACGATGGCGGCTTTGTGACATGAGTGATAAGCCATGTACGTAGCCTTTCACAAGACTTTGGCCACAAAAGAAGGGATGGATGTAAGCCGTTTGAAAATCCACAAATAATAATCCCGCCAAATAAAACAAAACAATGCTTTTGTCAAAAGTCGGAAGATCATTACCTGATGAGCAAGACGGATTATTACGTCCTGACCTGAGGCAAGGAGGATGTGCGTTCCTTGCTTTCCTTGCTCGGAAAGCAGTTGTTGTTTTATGCTCTCGCTACTATAAGTGGGCGGGACGGAGGACTCGGTAGAGTGTGGGGGTTGGACCTGTTTATGCTCACGTACAATCACTCATACCTTGCCCCATCCAATAACAATGCCTTTGTAACAAGTCAGGAATCGCTTCCCCTGCAACAATTGGTTGTCCGCTGGTCCAGTTCTAGTTTTTTTCACCCTCTTCATCCCTTGCTGGTCCGAAACCAGGAGCTTGTGCATCGCATCGCCTTAATCCTTGGGGATGTTTTGCTCATCCTCCTTACGAAAGATGAGTGACGCATCCCTTGCATGCTGTTCTTGTAGCTGCAATGCCTAAGGATCTGGACAGAGATTGTCATCTTGTCACAGAATTGAAGGTTTTATGATTCCAATTATTGGTTTAAAGTTCAGACTGGAGCATGAAAAATCGGACAGGACCATGAAAATTCCTGTTAGAGACCGGTATCAAGTCATGAAATGATAAGAATTACAGCAGTACGACCCCGGAACTGGAAATATACAGGGATGTAACTGGACATAGAATAATTGATCCCTGTAGAGTTCCTATTTTGATGGAACGTTACGTTCGGAGCGTATGTGGCAAAAACATACGCTCCATCGCTTTCAGGACAGGAAATTTTTTTCTATCAGTTTCCACGTCGCTGATTCACGATTGAAATCCTGCAATGATATCATAACCTGATGGATTTCATGGATTGAAACCGAATAAGACTTTTTAGTTCTGGTACATGTTCCTAGGTCATCCTTATCGGTTACAAGGTAGTGGGGACTGAAGGTCTTGGCTGGCTCTTGTCCGGTCCATCTCGGATCAAAGGGTTCAAAGGAGTAGAAAGAAGCACAAGTAGAATAATTGCATTGTAACATTTCGGATCAGATTTCAAACTGCAAAATTTATGACACATGTGTAAAAAGCTCCGTTCCATGGTCTGATGACTTGGAATAAAATCTTTGAATGTTGCGATCAATGCCATATAAAAAAGAGAGGGTTATATACCGACTCCTTTTTACTGTCCATTTTTCCTACCCGTGATTTCTCTCACGGTAACCTCCATAGATCGGATTCCCTTTCTATCTCTCTCCTGTCACCCAGTTCCCAAGTCCGGTCGTACGGATCCCAATTAGATTTTTTCTCCTTCCACTTGTATCATACCGTCGTCTAGCTATGTGAATGTAGGGGGCAGAAAAAAACATTTTACGGAGCAGGTAACACGGCTCTGCTGCTCAGTGGTTTGAGAGCACCCCTTTCGGTCATGATGCGGAATTGTTCGGGTCGTCTTGTGACAAGAGCAAAAGAAAACATTGGATGAAAAAGGCCAAGGAGTGTCATCATGCATAATGGCAAGTAATTCCTCCTTTGGTCTGCTCATTCTTATAGATTTAATGCTTAAGCCGAGCATGAGATTACATGCTGCACTTCACGGATGGGTCAACCGCGACTCTCTTTAGCAGATAAGCCCTGAATGGAATCTCTTGTAATGGGGAGCAGTGTTTTTTAACCCTTCCAAAACATGAGAAAGTGCACACCCTAACTACAGGCCGAGTTACGTGGCCGCACCGGTTCTTACCTGGCCGCCAGGCTGGAAATGGGGAGACGACCGTAGCCGACTCATGTCACCTTTCCACTGCACTTCTTTCTAGCGGACCCTTTCCATACTCAGATCGAAGAAAAAAGCACAAGACCTTGCAGGTCTGTGTACCCTTTGGTGCATTTACACTATTGACTGTGTGAGCTCGGACTTTAAATGGACAAAAAACGGATACTTTTTTTCCTACTGTCTTTCTTCACACATCTAACATTTACCATGATTAATCCACGGACAACAAACATTTTCCCGGCCTTCCCAGGCTATCCCAGGCCGTAGCCAGGATGACTACACTGTTTCACTTTAAAATGTTCGAGTTGGAATCATGCAAAAAATTCTATTATCCTATAAACCTACCGTTTTGTCATGTATATTGGAGATGCAACTCCTTTTTGTCCTACTGCACATCATGTAGCCGGTCTCTCCTCCTGTAACCCTTCGCTCCGGCTTGGTTACACGTAACGGTAAAGGGTTAATGCGGCTCTAAATGCGTCCTGGTGCTAACGCTACTCTGCATAAACTGTTAGTGTACGGAGGTTCCCGTAATGCAATATTTGGTACTGGAGATGGAATCACATGTTAGTGCTTCCATTCAAGTTTCCAAGTAAAAGTTTATAATGTACGTCAAAGAGCAGAGACAGCAGACTAGTACATGACGCTTTTCATTTTTTTAATCGGGCTGGTATTCACAGAACTGCGCATCCCCGTACCTCTTTCAATGCCATTAACCTTGCAAAAGGATTCATTTATTTCTAAATTACATCCCGTAGTGAGAGCTCCGTGCACTGGTACTTATCCATTTATGAAAGCATTGAACTATGCCAACCCTCACCGGGATAATGACTGGGCACAATTTTTTAAAACCGGCAATCATAACAAAGGTATCAGGTAAGTAAGTCTGGATGTAATAAACGGTTTTGGCTCTCATTCCATGTAAAGGCTGAGCTCTTTTCGTCTACCTCTCTCTGTGTTTGGATATGAAAATTTGAGAAGAATTTTTCACAGCGTATCTCTTGAATCCCTCCGACAGGCCAATATTTACAGGTAAATGATTCTTCTCAACACAAAATATTTAAATTATGTATAATAAGCGAAATTTCAACGGGTTATGATTGCTAACTTTGACACGTAAACGTTTTCCATGTGACATGGAATGAGTTCTAGCTGCATTGAAGATCGTACATGTTATCATAAACCACATGTTTTTTTCACTCCCCTGCATTCCAGTTTACCTTGCTGTGAATGGTGGATTGGGATGAATAGGAGTGGAAGTACCGTAAATAATATCACGGAAGGTTGCCAGTTTGTCTGATCCGCAGGCACCCTTCGGTCAATTTGGGGTAGAAAACATAGGATTTTACCCCAAAACGAAAGGATAATAGGATGAAAATTAAACGTAACCCTCGCACGGCTTTAGCCTTGAATGGGTTCAAGTATGCTCGTCCTCGTGTCAAACAACAGAGGAATGAGGAAACAACAAATTAGAGCTCTATTCAGCCTTTGAAGGCCCGTAGTATCGATTTCACAGGATGTGATCGGATTTCAGTGGATTTTCCCCCATTTTTTACAAAAAGCTTTTGACTTTTATCTAGCCGAAAACTAGCAATAAATAGGTGTCATGTAATTCAATAAACTTGTAACAACATAATCGCTCATTCGTTAACCAGGCGTAGCCATGGATCATCGTCGGTTGCTGTAGGCATAATGTTTTTTATACACTTTCGCTCTTATCAAGAACCTGAAGAGCCTTATCAGGATGGCTTTCCAATTGAAAATAGCGATGCTGTACGTGTCCAAATCCAGTTGGTCAGCCACTGAAATAAAAAACTCACCAGTAATCGTAGAACAGGTAGACATCGGAGCATAAAAAAGATTTGAATGGTGCCTATTTACCCCTGTACCAAAACCAGTTTCAATGACTACACAGGTTGAAATTTCGCAATACTTGCCGTGAGGGGTACCGTTTCTTTTTCAATAAAGGTTTTTTCCTTCACGCAAGCTCCCCTTTGAGCAGCATGCGTTTGTGTCCACGTCCACTACGAGGCTTGGTGTAGTCCATACTTTGTTTTGAAAATTAGGTATGCATGATTAAAATGCATATTTAAGGATTCTAATGGAAATGCAGTTGAGCCAACTAATATCCTTAGCCACTTCGTGTATGTTTAATGTATTGCAAGAGCCCTGGCAGGGAACGAGAATTGCATGTGGAAATTTTGAGGACGGACGATGTGAATAAAAACAGATTTGAATGCAAAATGAGCCGGGATTGCAATTCTGGCCGTGTTCTTTCTTGAAGACTTGGAGGGAGACAAGAGCGCGGTTGAGAGCGGCATGTAATGCAATTCCATGTAAATTTTAGTGGTGAAAAGTGCAACGCTCTCTCGTAGTTCCACAGAGAGTTGTCTTTTCATCTCTCGGAAACCTTCTTGAGTTCATGAAGACGTGCCTTAAAACAAAAACCTGTTGCCTCGTCTTAAAGACTTGCCACTTGTTCTCCACCTCGCACAACTTTGCAAAACCTGCCCCAAGCCAGCACCAGCATCTGCCAAGAGGAGGAAGCTCCATGTGAAATGAACGGTAGTTTCCCCACTTTCTCTCCATTATGCAAGTGTGCTAATTTCCAGACCATAAGTTTAGCTTTGTCTTGATCCTTGCAAAATTATTGCACTATGCACTGGAATTTCCAAAAGATGCGAAATTATTCATCCTAATTTTAATGCCACGGTGTTCCCAGCAGTATAAAAAATGCATGTTATGATACTCTGCCAGTGTGCTTTTTACAGGAAAATACTCCGGATCAAATCACAGGCCCCGTGCTTTGTTAACGTAAGTCGGTTGAAAGTACGTGCGTTTGGAAGGAAACTGTGAAATGGCAGGTAATCAATATGCTTCATGAACTTTGCACAGACCTTTCACTTCCTACTGGGAAAAAACGTGTAGACTTGGAGTAAATTTTTGCCAGGGAATGAAATGCATTCCAAAGGTTTCAGTTGCATCCAATATGTTTATGTCAACAAGGTAAGTTTGAAGTGCAAGAATTGATTTTTTTTCCAAAGACTATTTTTCTAATATTGGCTTTAAGTGACTGTACAACTGCAATAATTTCATAATGAAAATGACTTAAGAACAATGCCTCCATCGTAGGAGTTGTCAATAACGCATTTGTTTTTCTTACTTGTATACTTGCATATGAAAATAGCCCGCGAGAGAACTGATAAGGGGGAAATACAAGTGCGAATTACAGTGAAATAAGTCGAACAAAAGTTTAAATCCGGAGCTTGAGCCAGCATCTCCTTGCGATAGAGCAGGAGTTCATTTTTCGCACCCTTGGGGTTACGGTGCTGATGGTGGCAGAGTTTTTTCCCTTGGCGAAGAAGGATGTACGGTGATGCGGGAGAGAAAGAGTTAGTTTCTTTCCCGTGTGTTGTTGCAAAGACTGTGTTGTTAGCCGTGTAGCTGTAGCGGGTAGCGGGTCTTGGCTGACTGGGAGAGTGACGAGGAGATGGGGAATATGTGGACGGGAGAAATAGGAGACGGGAGATGAGGCGGTGGATGTGAGAGGGATTGGTTGCTGCAGTGATGTTTTGGTGAAGAACGTGTGGGACGTGGAAGTGGCGGGTATCAGGAAAGAGGGAATTGTTGGAATGGTCGGATGGATCGGATCGATTCCGGATCCCGTGAACCTGGCACACGGTGCGGGGAAACATGCGCTTTTCTTCCAATAATGACCACTAACATGGCCACCAGTCATTTCCTAACACGCCCTTTTTGCCACTCACCCGCACTTTCTCCGCTGGCTGATGGCTCCAGCTCTGCAAATGCACGCTTCTGTAGTAGTAGACTTTGGTTGTCTTAGCTACTACTACTACTCATTATTCCACTGGCCGACGGACGCTATCATATGCAGCAGGAGAGAGGAGTGGAGAATAGGAAGAAGAAGATTGAAACTACTCAGGACTCTTGTCTCCCTCGTCGCTCTTCCGCGACTCGCACAATACATTTCCTAAAGCCAAGCCTTCGCTCTCCGTCGCTCATTCTCCCTCCTTCACATCCATCATCATCCATGATCACACACACAGGAATGAGAATGAAAGGAAAAGAAAGGCTGTGTGAGAGAGAGAGAGAGAGAGAGAAAGCTACCACCGTCCATGGCTAATCCACCAGACGGTCGTCAATCTTCTTCAAGTCTGCGTCACTTTTATTTCCTCGCCAAAGAGCGGAATAATGCACGAAACCGTGCCTTAAGTTACCTAAAATCTTTCTTTCTTTCCCTGGCTCTTTCTTGGACCAGGATCGGGCGGACGAGGAGAGATCCAGAGCCGGTCTTCTTCCTCTCTCCCACCGTAATAAACTTATTAAAGGGAAACTCAATCTTTTTTGAGCAAGTCTCCCCGATCGGCTACGGGGCAGGTGCACTTGTTCATTACTGATCCAGCAGGCGAAAAGTTTCTCCATCTCGAATTGCATGTGCATCTCCACCCCTTATGCACAAGCAGGAATGGCAGTTGCAGAGCAGACCATGAGCTCCAGCACTCCAGCTCTCACAGGCCTATAATTAGTCGCTGCATTTATGACGTAGGATTTTGACTGGGAATTTGCATATATACAACCACGGGCGAAACAAAGAGACAAGAGTATCTTGAGCAAATCTTTTCCAACTTGTTACACTTGCTAATGCGCTAATTTCCTTAGTGCATACTCAGGCTAGCCGCGCATAATTACAGGCAACGGCTTAATTAATGCCTCCCAGCCTTTGTTTGCACTCAGCATGAAAGGACAAGGTACGAGAGGCGGAGGAGTGCCAGCTTTAAGAAAACCATGGCATTGTATGTAGTTTTACAGTCTCAATCTCAATTAGCTAAAAGTAGGATGCAAAGCTCAGCCGCTTTCGTAGCTGCTATTATTGCTGCCGTAGTTTTTTTGGCCCTTTTCTTTCCTTTCCGTGTTTTTATTACCACCTCCTGATAACGGTTTGAGGAACGAACTGCTCTGCCTATGACTAAGGGAAGACCCTTTTACCTGAGAAACATAGCCGGTCTCATTCGCATTTGTTGAACTGCCTCATAACTTGACTGTTTTCATCCATTGAACGGAGTCATGATGAACCTGGTTTCCGTCACGACTTGGAATAGTTTTCAAGGGCATTGGCGCGAAAAGTTATGGCGTGATGAGAGCATTACATAATCTGGTCGTTGCTTACATAAGAATTCATTTTTAACAAGCTTTGTACTTATGACGATGCTTTGTGTACGAAATCAGCCGTGTGAAATTATGCACTGAGAATGGAATCCAGGAACGTTTAGCTCCTGTTATAACTATAAGGTCGTTAAAACCATACACGAAACTTGTTTTTTACAAGCGAGCAAATTTAAGAGGTCGGCATAGCACTGGCGTGAAATTTAAGGAAGTATGAAACCTGACTCCGGAACTGCATAAAATAGATTCATGCATGTTCATAGGAGCTCGGCCGGGCTGATACAATAATGTGAATTGTAAAGTATTTTCCTGGGACCATTTCACCCATGGAGAGAATAAGGAAGACGGCAGCGAACCTTTCGCCTGTCGCGGGCTGTTTCGGAAGGCGACTTGATCTTTCCCTTCACGTGATACGATACAGTGGCACAAAAGAAGTTGACTTTCGGATAGTGGCAGGAAGGAAGGAGAAGAAAAAGAACAAGTATTGCTACCATAAGGAGATTGGCCGTTTAGCATTCTTTATCTTGGCAAGCAGACAGCGTCGTCGGATGCGATGCCATTTCACAGCCTTCGGTCCCACTTACGGCTGATGAATGGATCTATAAGGATGATCGGGGTAATACACCCGTACGTGGGCTATTGGCAGGGCTATTTCGCTCATGCTGCATGCAATTCAAGTTCCTCCTCCTCGTGTCTTGGCCATACCACGTGCGGAAAATCAGTGATGTGAGAGTTGAGACAACGTATGCCCGCACTCTCTTCAAGACGTCCTTCCGTCACCATGGAGACGAGAGCAAGGCGACAAAAAAGATGGACCAGATCATATTCACCGGCTTTGCTCGACAAGATGCTGGCGATGAAAGACAAGTCAGTCATTTCTTTCACTTCCGGGCCCTGCTGAGCTTTGAGATGCATGCGTGGACGCGAATGGTCTGGCCGTATTTATTTTTGCGTGGGGCGAGAGCGCTAAAGTGTTATGGTTTTGAGGAGAAAATGTGAGCTCTGAAACGACCTCACAGAAGCCATTTAAAATATCTAAAGAGGGAGTGGGAAAAGACTTGTACATTCCTTACAAAATATATGCACGACTCGCATCTTTTCTGCTCGGATGACTTCACAATGTTTGGACACTTATGCTATCCATTCTTCCGCTCTATTCTTTTTTACTCCGTGTGTGCGTGTGTTCGTCCCTGGGCGCGGGAGGAATAAAGAGCTGGTAAAATAGATAGATGGAAGACACTACGGAGACCGGATACCGGAATTCAAAACGGAGAAAGCATACGTGCTTGCCATATGAGTCTTATTTATTTATATGCGGCTACTTAAAGCTACTCCATAACTACCAGGAGACGTCCATTCTGTTTCTCTCTCTCTCCTTCCAACCTCCCTGCCTTCCATGCATACAAAGTTCACGAGAGGGATATTTTTCCCCGGAAAATCCTACTGTTTCTTCTTCGTCTTCGCTTTCCCCCACCAGTCATGAATTTCTTCCAATCATCTCGGACATCAAGCCATCCCATTTTTATCTCCGGACTTATGCTCAGCTCCGCTTACTCCTCGCCTAGCTCGACTCCCCTCTCCTATAATGCAGGGAGGGATGCTCGCTCCCCCACTTAATGGCAGCGGAGCCAAGGAGGAATTACTACTTTTACTCTGCTGACTAGGCTGGTCTGTCCGTCTGCCCCTGAATTGTAGCATGGCTCGTCTGACTCAAATGGCCCTTCCGCCACAGGGAAACAACCTAGGAGGAGAGAGTAATTCCCCAATCAATAATAAACAAAATTCTCCAACCAAATCCCAGGGAAACAACAACTAATCCATTATTTTATCCTTGTCCAGCTTTACGAGCCGGCGAGAAGGATCCATTTACATTTTTTCCCTGTCCGTACAATTCCACGACATCAATTCACTATTTCTCGACTATCATCGTCTTTTAGTACGTCGGCAGAATCACCAAATAACTTTTTCAAACTGTCTCCCTCCCCACCATAAACAAACTCCGAGCCTTCTCTCCAACAACCGTCCACCGCTTGTAATGCCTACGTGAGCTAAAATAATTCAACCAAGTCTTCACACAATACCCACCTCGAATCACCATTATGCCATGGCGCTACTACTCTCCTCCAACTTTCACTCTAACTTCTTTCTTCTGTCCCCAAGGAATTCAGATGGAATAGCCACTTACTTTCTTCCTTAGCCGGCCGACGGCCCTTTCATTTTCTTCTGTCCAACCCGCACCCAGCGCCCCACTCGCCCAATCCCTAGGGATTGGTCAGATGAGAAGGAAGAAGCCGAAAACACTTTCAGCCAAGATTATACCTAGCTCACATTATACATTTATCATCTGGTAATGCTTCCCTGACCATTACCCTTCAAAGGATTACTGCTCAAATTGGGAATCAAGTGTGTGTATATGGTGCCAATAAAAGATGAACCTTCCGGAAAAAATGGGTGCTTTCTGGCCAGTGACATGCGGGTATTTCAAAGAGCCTTTTGGTGGCACATGTTTGTTGACTTTGTCCCAACTCCGAACCCGGCTCGGACAACGGTCTGTGTATGTCATGCATTTTGGGATACCAACCCGAGTATGTTTGCCTATCCGGAAGCAGATTACTGATTCTTGGCTTGTAATCCGTTCGGTCTACTTTATCAATTTTCAATTTCAAGTCTGATCAGGTCCTAATGATCCAAATAGCAAGTAGATTTTCTCAAAATCAGGAATTTTCAGTTCAGGTTGTCATGAGATCATAGTCTTCAACTACGCTTAAAACTGAGCTTTACAGTTACGAATTTTTACTGTTTTCCTACAATATTCCATGAGCTACGCGCTAGTATAAGGAAATTGATGCTTACCGCCTTGACCATTTCTGGACATGGATTCACTTCAACTTGACTCTACTGAGACACAAGACAAGTAACACGTTTTGCAAGCAAGGGTCAACACAAACACAAAGCACTCAATTGGCAACAAATACAACTTCACAAAACTGGACAGCACTGCATAGGTTCATAAAACGTTTTAGCTGGCAAATTGAGACTGCGCACTCCTGGCTTCTCAATATACCTGGGGTGTGACGTAACGTTTCATTTGCAATCTTGGGAGGAAGATCATCTCCAAGAACGAGAGAATGTGAACTGGTCCACATTGGTACAATGTTGAAGAAATAGAAGTGATACTGGAAGCTGGTAGAAACTGACTCTGCCAGTGAGCTGTTAGAAGGTTGATTAAGGAATGAGTCGTTGGAATACCAAGCAGCATAGGAAAGGTAAGATGCGGAAGGATTGAATATGCATAAAAAATAGATAATAAAAAGGATAGGTAAATTTTAAGGGAGGGTCCCATCACCATCTACAGCGGGCCTGAAGGGCAGAGCCTTAGCCCATTAGCTATGCATCTTATACGGGTGGGAAAGGATTAATAGGTGTCTGTGAGTGGAGGAATGAATGGGTAGTTTTAAATGATCCTTTGCATTCCCTGCNTCCCATCACCATCTACAGCGGGCCTGAAGGGCAGAGCCTTAGCCCATTAGCTATGCATCTTATACGGGTGGGAAAGGATTAATAGGTGTCTGTGAGTGGAGGAATGAATGGGTAGTTTTAAATGATCCTTTGCATTCCCTGCTACATCCAACCCTCCTAGGTAGGATGAGCCCTTCGTAAGGAAGGAAAGGGTAAGGCCCTGGACGTCACCGTGGAAGAGAGGATATGTAGATGAAAAATTGATGGAAAGCCAAGTACTCATACTTTCAGATCCATGCATAATTATTAGTACGGAGCCCAAAAGCCAGGTAGATCCGGGTCCGCCGCCCGTTCGTTAGGGACAATTCAAAAAGGGTTGAAAAATTTAAGGGCTCCTTGCTTCCTGGTTATAGAAGACGGACCGGTGGCAGTTACGCTTGATAATGTCACATCCCATCTCGGCTGGGGGTAAACCAAGCTTTATTTTTAAGCAACGCTATGTACATGTTTCATTGTCACCCGTATTAAATGACTACAGACAATATCTCTCTGGTTAAGGCAAATTTATTGTTCCGTTTTTATCCGATTCGGAACTGGAATATGCAGATGCCTTATAATGACAGAGCTTTGTCGCGGAGCAATTTGCTAGAGTTCATATGGGACATGTTCTCCGCCTTGAGTGCAGTGTTCAAATGTCCCGTGAGCTCCGATGGGTGGGACCGATGGGCGGCTTGTCATCTGCATTGAGTTCGCAGTGTCAATCTACCCCCTTCATTAAAGATAGTGGCGATGATTCCTGCAAAGGTTGCCTCGGCTCTCAAAATATTTTTCCCATTCAACGGAAGAGAAGTAAAAAATTTCTCTGTTCTTGGCCTTAGAAATTATCATTTGTCAAATGTACTGATTCAAGACCTGCTTTCTGGGGAATGATTTCATGAAATGCATTTCCCTATTGAAATGCACTGCTAGACTTCAAATCAGCTACCATTACCCTTTGCAAGCAATTTTCAACCTTTAACATGCAAAGCTCCTGTGCAATCGACCACTGCGTATATTTTAACCTTCAAGAGTCTAACGTTACCCCGGTAACGGTATTAGAGCCGTGGCGACGAAACATCTTCCAATCCAAAGAATTGTAAATGGGCGCCAACGTTTACTTCAGATTAAATACTAGGTACCATCCGGAGTGTAGCACCTTCAACAAGGCCTCAAGGATTGATTGGACCTAGAGCCTTGGTTTTGGTCTCATTCGATTCATCGGTACAAAATGTGGTCCACCGTAGTGTTTTTCCACCGGCTCGGAGTATATGAATTGTATAGTGTTTTCGATTCTAAACGTTTTTCTTTGCTTCCATTAAAGTCACATTGCAAAAGTCATGCATTACCTAGGCAAAAATTTTAACCATGTATTCCCTCGGCATTTGCGCATTTAAGACAGCAATAATACTACCACGGTACCCCGTTTGATTTCATCTCGCTACTTCTATTACTCTTCATTTAGCTCAAGTGCTTGTCCCAATCAAGCACAATGGAGCCAGAGAGCAAACATGATCTTGTCATGATACGATCCCGAAGATGAAGCCTTGTTGCATAGTACAGTCTGGCTAGTGGAACACGGAAGTATTCAACCATTGAGGTTTCACGGACTACTGTCCACTGATGTACCGGTATTATGTTCATCCACACGTTACAAATCCGTCCTGCTCTTTCAGTTGCATGAAAAGGCTGATTATCAGCATTTGATAGTCGGTAAAAATCCATGCGCACACCTTTTGTTCCACGGCTAAAACAAAGGCGTAGCTAACAAAAGATACGCAATGGACATCTGCAGCCAAGTTATTATGCCAGCAATGCGCTTCCGCATTGCTCACACTAAAAATCCAGAGTCAACTCATTTTTAACTGTCGGTTGTTGAAGGAGAGCAAGTGCTGGATAAAATTCTCACAGCAGTTACATCAATTCATCCGTTTGTCCATCACTGGAGCTGACCTCTGGTCTGTGAACTGGCCGCGCTCCACGACTCGGGCCAAACTCGTGATAAGGCAGTCTAGCATAAAAGACTTGTTGCAGACGAGCGGATGAAACGTAAAACTGCAGATGCCAAGATTAATAGCCCGATTGAAATGCACTGAGCACGGTACAAAATCATGGATGAATGCAGCCGGATCCGCATTGCTCACACTAAAAATCCAGAGTCAACTCATTTTTAACTGTCGGTTGTTGAAGGAGAGCAAGTGCTGGATAAAATTCTCATGGCAGCTACATCAATTCATCCGTTTGTCCATCACTGGACCTGACCTCTGGTCTCTAAACTGGCCGTGCTCCACGACTCGGGCCAAACTCGTGATAAGGCAGTCTAGCATAAAAGACTTGTAGCAGACGAGCGGATGAAACGTAAAACTGCAGATGCCAAGATTAATAGCCCGATTGAAATGCACTGAGCACGGTACAAAATCATGGATGAATGCAGCCGGACTGAATGCATGCAAATAGTAGGAACTGTGAGAGCAGCCGCCTGCCACGGGCATACTATTTAAGGCTAGAATAGGTGGAATTGTATATTTAAATTTTACTGGTCATGTTTTCGTTGAAATGCTTCTCCTGGATGAATAGGAGCCGTACGTGCTATCCGTTGGTTTAAAATTCTAATAAAAAGTTTCCTTTCACAGATTATACAAATCCAGAACGGACATCTGCACCGTGGAGCAAATGGTTCCGGGTTCTAAACATACACCATGCTGGATGCGGAAGACGACGTGGAGCAGGAGCATCACATCCCAAAGCGACAACGGCACCCAGTATCAAAAGGGTTGAGAATTTAGGTCGACAAAAAAACAGATACAAGTCCCTGGATTTTACACAAATACTACGACTGTTGCTACTCACGAAGCGAAAGGCTCAACTACTGTCACCTCTAGCTCTTTGATAT
>VRMD01001809.1:0-15346 GCA_009872375.1 Sminthurides bifidus | reverse complement strand
AAAACTAAGTGAAAGCAAGTGAAAGCTGACAGGAGATCGGCTTGTGAAACTAATTTTTTACATAAATGTATCCGCACGTACTGCCAAGACGTGGAGGAATGCTAGAGGAGCACACCAAGTATCAGGAGGGAGGTCAAGGGCTTAGCAGGGTGTAGACACCGGGTGACCTGTCGGGAGACCCTTGAAACTATACGGTGGATGCAACATGTAGGTCAAAGTCAGGCAGCAGGTCAGCCTTAGGAAGGTAGCTTTGTACATGTCCAGGAGTCCAGCATCTCAGTCTGAAAACTAGCTGCTTTCACTCCCACGCATCCTGATTTCATGCTCGGCAGCTGGCTTTATGATATTCGAAACTGCTCTCCAATGATTTGGCCAGAGCGAAGGAAATACCATATTCCAAGCTTTGGACGAAGAAAACGATCGCACTGCGGGACGAGGATAACGACCGGAATGTAGAAAGCTGGAGATGACTTGCTGTAGAAAAAATGTCACAGATTTCAGAATTCTAAACACGGAGCGGATAAAAGCTTTGGCTGAATTAAAAGAGATGGAACTGACTCCAAGGAAAGGAGGATGGACTGACTGACACTCGTGTTCTGATGAATAGGAGCTGTAATTCTGAACACGCAGCACAAGCGTTCCCAAAGACGCCAATGCATAAATGGTGAACGGATCCATTCCATACTTCTTTTACCAACCAGTCGTAGGCGTCCTCCATCCTCTTGGGCTATGGCACTAAAATACCAACAGCTTACGATTATCTTCGACAAGCAGGCCTTTAAAAGTTGCCAGCACCTCTTTGTGTGCTACTGCTGGTGTGAAAGGGAGTGCAGGAGCGGGCTAAAGAGGCTGCTGAGAAGGAAAAAGTTGTTTGGATTTGTAAAGACCGCGCGACTACTTTCAAGGCGCCAAGAAAATTTCAGGAGAAGAACCCCCGTTAGAAATTGTGAACCCAACAGCTCACACCAGGCAGGCAGTTAATACGTTGAAGGGAGTTGAAAGAAGTCAAGCTTAGATATTAAGGAACTGTAAAGGGAACCTGGAATTGTGGAAGAGCCAAGACAGCAATTTATACTTCCCTCTCTTCATTCAGTTCCGAGTGCTTTCACCGTGAACATAGACATGATGGAGCCAATTTTGTTATCCTTTTCTTTTTCAAAAGGGCGTTGCAGCTAACCTCGTAACAATATTTCTCCCAAGCCGCCTTCACTTCATACAGGGTTGTTGCAGCGCCGAGGAATTTAAGAAAAAAACTCTCCAGTTTCAGTCCTTTCGTATTTTCCTTTCTGTTCTCCGAAGCATAAAAGTAGGAGCAGACAGCATCCAAAGGCGGAGCTTTGAGAATCTTGACTTTTCAGAATCTGATCAGGAGTCAGGACGTTCCACTTGGTGAACTTGAACACGGAATATTCTATTTTTCTGTTCTCGGTGATTTTTTTCCGCCTGGTCATTCTCCACACGTGGTAGCGGGAGAGCAGTGTGCTTTCAATTGTTTTCACCGAGCGACTGCGGGTGAAAGTGCACAGCGACGGAATGAATTACAAAGTGTGGGAATAAGTTTACCAAGGGGCTGCAGTCGTACTCGGAAACGTATGTGAGATTTAAACGAGTCTTTGCAGATAGTCCGGTCTTGGGACAGGCAGAGCTTAAAACATCTAAGGGAAGGGTCCACGGTGTAGTATGTCGACTTCTGTTGACGTTACTCCAACGTTACGGTTCCGGTTCAAGGACGGAAATGAGTCATGAAATGGAGAAGGGAACAAGTGACAAAGGACTTTCTCCGACTTCCCAGACAATCCCGTGATGAGCGGAGTACACCACCGGATGAGTAGCATCAGAGATAAAGTAGTATCCGGGCACAATCAATGATTCACGACATCAAAGTCAGTATAAGACAAGTGAATGCTTATGAAGGACTGTCACTCGAAACAAACTCACAGTACAAGCAATATTCTCATTGCCGGCAGCAACAACGAGGCTAAGAATAGCCTACGTGGAATAAGACCGATAAATACCTTTGTCAAAACAAGCGAGAATGTGTTTGTTGTCCCCCCACAGTAGGGGGTGGAAGCCGGGGGGAGGAAACTGTGGGTGGGGGGTTGCATCGCAGGAGTCGTAGAACCAGAAATGCGTCGTCACGACACTCGTTTCCGCTTTCATGCACGTCGCACGCTGAGCCCACAGACTTCCAAGTTTCTTTCAAAGGGAAAGCAGAGAGTCAAAGACATGCTGAGTCTTTACTAGAGAAAAGAGATGAGCCACAGAGGGAAGGAACAACAATTCAACAATTTCAAACAAAAGCCTCATCCCAAAAGTACCAGGCACATTGGAGTACAATGAACTCGCAAGAGATAGCAATAAAAGATGGAGTCGAATAAGAAATAAGAATCAGCAATTGCAAAATCAACAGAGAAAAAGACATAAAATCTTCTCAAATCCAATACTGAAATTCTGCCATTGTCAACAACTCCGCTTGGAAATGATAATCAAAGCTTCGCTGCGGTGAAAGCTCATGCCTTTCACTCCATGCCTTTCCCTCCGCGAGGTGACCCGGCAGCACAATAGTCTGATTGTAATGACCCAATTGAAAGTAAAATTCCTTAAGTACTTTCACCATCCCCTTCAGCACAAGTCCATGAAGACGTGCCTTTCAGCCCTGGTAAAATTGCCCACTTTGAGCCAACACCCTCCCTGAAGGAAAATCAACACTTTTCGCAGCTCCGTTCCTTTGTACACCTCAGCCATGGGCGTGCATCAGCTTTTTCACTGGAGATCATAGAAGAGTCTACAATCCTATGGCAGAATAAACAGTCTGATGCATTGACGGCAGCAGGTCTGCTCACGCATAAACGGTGGTTTCCTAAAGATGAGGTCTAAGTTTTTTTCAAGCAGGGCTGGGGCATCAACGTGTAAATAGAAACAGCACTTGAGTTCCATTCAATCCCAAGGCATTGAGAACCGGTTAATGGAACCAGTTATACGGAGCTGCTAGTGTGAATAGGAAGGGAAAGTGAAAGCAGGGGAGAAAGTTCCGAGAGGCCACTGGTGGCAAACTCCACTGTCGAAGCGGAATCTCATGGTTGATTGTAAATGGACCGGAAGTTTTTCAGCATTGGTGGATTGGTGGAAGTTTCAGAGGTGCTGCCTTTGTCCGGTCCAAAGTATCGAATCATAAGGTAAAGTATATAGTGGGTGTAAAACTGAACTGGTCGAATCACAAAGGTAGATTGGGCGAAAAAAATGAACTGGGTATAATTATAAAGGCAAATTGTTGGTTGCAAGACTGAACTGGTTGAATCACATGTTGATTTTCACACAAGCTTTCGTAATAGCCAAAACTAGAGTTGTTAGTAGCTCAAATTTTTTATGTACCTGCAATTATCATGAGAGGTAACTCTCGGATGTCCAACAACTCCTGGAAGTTTTATATGGGGCATTTCCTTAATTGCTAGTCTCGACTCGACAGGAACTAAACATGCAAGAGAAAAGAGCACGTTCCTCTCAGGTTTCACTGATACGAAATACTAGCCCTGGCAAAAACAGCGAGAAGAGGAGCCGGAAAAATTTTCCACATTAAATTTGAGAGTTAGAATTTCATTTTAACGATTTCCATAGAATCTACAAATGAAGCCAGAGAGGTAGAAAAACCAAGCTGTACAGTCTATCCTCCTCCGAGCATGTAAGACGAGAAGGATGCTTGAAAACTCCAAGCCAATCTATTTGCCGTTCCAAAGAAACTTTCTCCGCTTTCTCACCTGGCCTTTCTCTTCCTTTGCAGTACGTACATTAGCGACACTGGGAGCATACGAAAACTTGGAGCATTTAAACAAGTTGTGACTTGCGAAGAACATATAATGATTCCACTTGAACATTTTCCCTTTTATTTCCCTCTACTTTGATTTACTTTCACTTTTGAATCAGCTCAGGACTCGGGGAACAAATATCAAAAGTTTTCCGCCATCCTCTCGCGCGCGTATTAGCATGGAAAGACCGAGTTCCGGTCACAATCAAATCAACTCTTAGAAGTTGGTGGAAATTTGCAATTTTTTTCGCAAGAACTGCAGACACCATGAACGACCATGGAATGAAAACAGGAGGTATAAAACCAGAGGATGTATGCGCCGACATAAAAATTTTGCACAAAGGCACCTAGAATCACAATTTCTTTTTCCTCTCTCCAATTTTTCTCATGGTCTTTCCCTCCGTTCGATTCGGAAACTTACATCATCTGCAGCATAAAATGAACAAGAACACACCGTTCAACCGCCTGTACATGACAAAGGCCGAAATTCAAGACCCGACCATTTCTCTCTCTCGCCCCCTCCCCACCAGTCTACATGCATGGAGTGAAAGTGCTGTATTTCATTTCGGTGCATGCAGCATACCCTCCCTCACTGAAGAGACGTAAAAAGAGAATGGATCTGAAGGAAGAGGAGTGTACGTATTCTTATCATTGCTTTGATGTCATCTCATTCTGGTTGATTTCCTTGATACGTAAGGTCTGCCCTATATTGAAGTTGTCGAGGGGATTGTGTGGGAAATGTCAAATCAAAAATGGGATCTCTGCCATGATTCCCTCCACTGCCTCCTGCATCTCCCTTCCGACCTGCTTTTCCCTGACCGCAAAAGGTTTCAAAAGTTAAATTTTCCTTCACACTTTCTCCAGGCTGGAGAACACCTAGAAATTTTGCCTACGGCATTTCTCCACAAAGTCATCGTTTTGAAAACCGTGAATCCCGCTCTTATCTATTAATGCAATGTGCGACTCCATTCGGTCGCAAAACCTGCAGTTTCACTTCTATTTGTATTTCCCGCACTCTTGAACTTCGTTAATGAACAATTCCCTACTGGGTAATAATTTCTAGTTATGCGCCTCTTCTGTCGCCGTTCTCATGCATGCAGCAGTGTGCAACCTCATTATCGGTAACTGCAGCAGTGTGAAATGAGATTGTTGTTGATTTGTGACGAAGGATGGGCTCAAATCATAAAACAAAGGGTTACGATTCATGAAAAAAAGAAAAGGAGGAATTTTCACCCGTTTGTAGAAGGAAGACAAGGGAAATTTGCCGCATCTCCTGGTGAAAGTGCTTGTACATGTATAATGATCATGAGGGGAGACAAAGAGGGGGCGTTAGATCCTAATTTTCCCAGCCGACAAAAAGGCCTGAGGAACCGAGGTAATTAGGGAACGTAGACATGTAATCAAATGGAGCGTGAGTGCCTCATTATTATCAGCTTAGGGGTAAACACACTCCGCCTCGGTCTTCCAAGACGGCTGGTGTGCATCAGGCAAGAATTATGGCACCCAACTTTACATCGCATCAGTCCCGTCGCATTAAATCTTCACAAAGTTACAACAAATGATGCACATCGCACTGCAGTTTTTCCGCTCTCACACAGGATTATTCAAAGCTCCCCCCCTCCACTCATGTATTCAGCTCATCTTCATGCATCATACAAATTAGATTGAGGCGATGAATGAGTCCCTGAAAGTGAATTTTCTAACGTGTGAAACCCAAACTTTCACCAGCATGCAACCTTGAGTCTCAAGTTTTTAATTTATGCACTGTATGCAGTCTGAAGAGCCGTCGCACGTCTCCGAATACATGTTGATTGTTTCAATGTAATAAGTTGGGGCTCATGTGGTTCTTGCTTTCAAGGGAAATTTTCCAGGTCCCGGCACAGGTTTGAATTTCACGTGCCTTCAGTTCCCGTTTTCGAGGAATTTTCCTTAAATTGCATTCACGGCCTGGTGTCGGGTGAAAGCTCGCAGAATTTGAATTTTGCCACCGCTTCACCTACCCTATTATGCTTTACTTCAGTCCCAGCAGAGACTTCGCTTCCACTTTGTTCATGGAGATGATTCATGCGGATTCACAGCTTGGAAGTCCTATGGCAGTTTGATGCAATGTGAGCACGAGTTGAATAAATCCAACTGAGAGTGGGAGAAAGAGAAAAGGCGCGGAGGAAAATTTGAAATGTAAGTTGAGATGTTGATCCGGTGAGTGTTGTAACACACGGTAACGGCTCAATAATTTGTGATTGTCTCATCAGCAATCTTCCGAGCGTGTACTTGACATAATACGAATCAGGGTGACTGTGCCACCCACCCGGGAAGCGGAAGCTCACATCACAGCCCCATAACATATGGTGTATGAGAATGTGAGTTGAGCGAAATGCAGGAAGTGAATGGGAATAATGGAATTCCAAGTGACTGGGGTCGGAGCTGAATCGTGGAAGTGACAATGAAATCTAGCGAGCTAAATCTGCAGTCAGTTGAATATCCCTAATCTGATTATGTTTCTGGGATCAGATGAATAGGAACTACGACTCGCTACACGATGATATGGGCTTTAAACTTTTTCAGCGACAGGGCGTACTTTCACCTATTGCTTTCTCCACGGTGAAAGGACCAGCAAGCCTCTTTCTTCACGCAGCTTCACAAATTGCAAATGACTCCTACTCTCCTAGCAGGGGGAACGTGCTCTTCTTTCACAATCGACGGTGAAGGCTGAGCCTCTTCCCTCGTACTACGCTCTTGTTGAGAGCGTACAGACAGTGCATGGTGAAAGCAGCTCCGTGCTCTGGCTGAAGAGAAAGTTTTGATCGATAGAGTAGCGGCATGCGGTCGGATGGACTAAAAATATATATGATTGCCTGGGGTGCCAAAGCAAAGAGCGGATGTGCCGGACATGAGAAATTGGTAGATGAGAATCTGTGGATTGTTGATCGTTTGGAAATAATGGGAGCAAACCAAAGGGAGGAACCGGGGGAGGGGCCATGAGAAACAAGTCTCTCCTTGACTCGCACCCCAGTAGCTTCAAAAACTCATGGTAATGGTAATCATCTCCTTAGCCAGCGAATGACAACCCGCATCTTCCAACAAAACTTGGCACAAATTCCATGCCGAACAATAAGCTTTGAATTAATGAACTAAACTTAGCTTCGGTCCGTCCATGAAATACCAGGAGAAAGTTCGCTAAAAGAGCCAGTGATTAAAATAGACTTTGATAGACCCTACAGCCTAGGAGCGAAGTCCCAGTTTGCCGCGGCAAAGTGATCAAGTGGATCGGGGTCAGTCATAAAACGTTCGGTGATCTCACGTCAAAAATAATCAACTTGGTCTCTCAATACGGAATTCCTTCCGTATATGCTTCAATGAACTCCGGTTCGGGGGCTCGCGGCTTTGGAATGTACCAATATTATCGGCAGATTGTAATATAAATTCCTTAAATTTCATCAAACTTTCTCCGGGAACGTGGCTTTCCACGAAAACGTTAGGAGAGTCTACGAACACGGAAAACTTTCTCCTTCCGGTTTGCTTTCTCCATGCTAGGGGTTGCGGGCATGGTAGCTGGGGATGATGAGTAGTGATTCGAGTGATTTATCGGAGTTGTTCAGCTCAGCTGCCAAAATGAAATTAAGGCGGAAAAATTGCTACGTAATCAACACAGACAACAGGAAAGCAATGAGGCGTGTGAATTTACGCGGGTGACGAGCTTAATCCCAGTGCCAGCAGAATGACAGCGGACGTGCAACCAATGCGTTTGCTCTCTTACTGGCAAAGTCCCTTGGGTGGGCTAAAACGTGTTATGTAAGACACGGAGAAAGTCCAATGCTATGAGGAGGATTGTAAAGCACATACCTTTTGCCAGGGCGAATAAATTTTGGGAGTATGAATCAGACGAGTGGACTGCTTTCACTGCTTTCACCACCGTTTCCATCAGTAGTCACCACTTCACCTGAGTGTTATGTCCCTGGAAAGTTTTGATGCCTGACGGAGAATTGCATAAGTGATGTTCGAGCTGTAGCCTCTTCGCTCAAAGATCAAAGCATCCCGTGGAAGAAAGGAAGGCTTACCTGGACAAAAACAAAAGTCTGGCTGTGGAGTGACGCAAATTCACAGTTTTCACCACCTCCTTCAGGGACAAGGGCACAGAGAGAAAGTACGGGAGAAACCAGCCACATGCTTGCCGGATGCGTACTACAAGTGTACAGCAACCAGACTACCGGCAGTCGCCTCGGCTCTTTTCGGTATCCGAGGAGGTTGGCTCCTCCAGTAACATTATTGTAGGACGGAATGCATATTGTTCCATAAATTCCCCACAGCACCATACCGCATCCTGTCATCTCCACAGCTGTAAAGGGTCGGAATAACGCGAAATTTTGCAAACCGCATCACTTCCTCTTGGACCAGTGCCCGGCTCCCTCTCCGGTCTTCCCATCTCAAATTCAATCAGAGGAGCTGGCAATAGCACCGAGGACAATCCCAAGCTTAAACACAACGGTTGGGCGACGGCAGCTCCCCAAACAAATTATTATCGCAGTATTGCAGTCCGCTTGACAATCATGCCCCAGGCTATTTTTGGACATGGGTTCCAATAAATGAACCAGCCTGGTCCCAATCTCAAGCCGGTACACGTGTTTCACCAGGTCAGATCTCATAGAGCAGCAAGGCCAGTCTCTCAGGCTGAAGGTCAAGTGTCACGTCGGCCTGGATTTATTCATGGAAGATTAGTTTCCAAAGTTTTGTTTATGGCAGACAATGTTCAAGTCCTCTTTGAATCGCAAAACCTTACGGTTCCGTTCCCTTTGTGCTTTCTAGGAATTAAAGCGGCTGTCACTGCTTGACCTTTCGTGATAGGCAGGGGAGGAAGGCAGGTGGGTGGCGTGGGAGTTGGCTTTATTTCTCTTTTAATTTCATTTGGAATTCGTGTTGAGTCGGAAATGATTGTTGAAACACCATTGTTCAATAAAATCCAGCGATTTTGAACTCGAGATCCTAGAAAGTATCTGGTCAGCCACCCTTGGTTGGAGAAAGTACCAGCCGCTGGATCAGGCATTGTTACTTTCACCGATTGAAGGTTCGTTGAATAAGACCACAGTCGGCAGCTTCAATACTTTCTCCGTGCTTTCTCCAGCCTATCTTTCAACCGGCCTATTGTCCGCCGACAAGAGTTGAAACCAGAGGAGAAAGGAAGTTGTTCTGGCTCTGAAAAGAGAAAATTCTGTTCTGAAAAGAGAGGGTATGTCAGAACTGGATTTGATTTTGACATTTTAGCGAATCAAGATGGATATTCGATTACTTACTGCTGGTGAAAGCCATGGTGGTGGATGTCCGAGGTTAGAATGGATGTCAGAGAGCCTTTGAAGTAGCGAAAAGTTGACTAATTGATGGCCGAATGGGTTTGGCTTGTTTCACATGACCGAGAGCAAATCCAGTGCGGAAGAGAACGCATGGGAATCAGGCTGGAACTCGAACAGGAGGTCAACCAAGCGCGAGCCAACATAAGGGGAAACTGATAGGCATCTCTGCTGTTTGGGATACTAACTTTGCTAGTATTTAATCTTTAAACAGGATTGTTTTCCCCACCGCAGTCAGAATCCGGATGCAACTCTCCGTCCGTGACTTTCTCCAGTACGCATGAGGGCCATGGCGTATGTTGTCCCCTGTACAGATTCCACAGCCGGGAAAACTTTACCGCAGCCATGTTGCATTTAATTCCAGACTGATATCTCCTTTCAATTGTGATTGATAGCGTTTAGTTGCCCAAGCAGTCTACCACCAAACCCAAGGGAGATTGACACACATTTCCCCCCTAGAAGTTAAACAGAAAACCCTCATTTCAAAGCAGAGGCAGAAATGTCATTGAAGCTCTGTGGGCTCTTTCACCCGAGTTTTTGTCTGCTTTCACTCCCCTTTCTCTTTGAACTTTTTCGGTGACAAAGCAAACTCTGCGGCAGCTCACAGCAGCGTACGCTTATATCAACGGACGGCCCACATTTTAAATGTTCCTCTCTGCGTATTTGCCTTACTTTCTCTTCAAGATAACTCAGACTTTCTTTCCGAAACTTTCACCATACACTATTGATTATTTCAGAGCTGTGTAACTTTCCGACTTATGAATCATGCTCCAGACTCTCAGACTCAAAGCCATGATTCGGGGCTTATTCAGGCCCCAAGTTACGAAAGGTGGAGTCATTGGCACGTAGGCGCGACAAAATTGCATGCCATTGCAATTCTCAGCCTGCAATTCCAATCTCTGAAGTCGGCATGGCACGAATCTGGGTCCAAGGACAGACACACAGGGAAAATTCGCATCATCCGATCTTTGTCTGACTACTCTGTAAAGATTGATAACAAGTCAATAAGTCAGGAGTAGACTGACGAGTGACACTGAATTGATGCGTTTGCAAGGGCTTTTGGACATGAGAAGACAGTGATTTATTTTCCTGCCCGGGTCCACGAGGCAGGAGAACAGTTTGCAATTGTCGCTTTGGAAATTATCAACTTGATTTACTGACAAGGAACAACCAGGGTACAGCATAAGGCATGGGGGGACTTTGCCGAGTTAATTTATCGGACTGGAGATGGAAGGGTATGCTTGGCGGTATGCTTTCTTCGCGGAGAAAGCAGGAGAAAGTGACGGAAGGAACTGCCTTTTCCTGTTGCTTTGCTGATACAAAGACACGATGATGAGACATAATAGAAACGTGCAAACAAAGGAAGTGGGCAAATAGTCCAGGAAACCAGGACGGTAAGACGAAGTGAAAAACGAAGAAATGCTATTCAAGCACATGAATCTCCATGCCATGTCTCGACAAGCTGATGGAGGAGACGAAGATGAGAATAGGAGTAAATTGGTTTCTTCTAGTAGAACTTACTTTTGTGATGAGAATGAATTTTACATAATTTATTCAAGTGTGCGAAATATGAAGGGGAGTGAGAAAAATCCACATTTCGTCCTTCAATTTAGCCATGTCAATTTTCCCGAGCTCATGTTTTATTCATTGCAAAATGATTGCAGCACTCGTATTTCACCCTCCAAGTCTCCAATTCTGTCAACTAAGGGCACGTGATATCAAAATTAAGAAGCGGACAACCTGTACTTTCCCCTCGTAAAAACTGATGGAGTGATGATGACTAACCTTTTTGATTGCAACAACTTGAACTTTCACTACAAGGCTTTGACGCTACGAGCGTCTCAAATCATCCGTCGGTTGTCGGTGAAAGCACCTTATGTCAGGGTTAAGTTGGGGACGGCACCACTCCCAGATATTTGATTAGTTTGTGAGTGCTGAGTTCCTGTAAAGAGCATGGCCTGAGGTGCTCAGGTACGCTCGTACTTTCTCTTTCTCTCAAAGAACTAAGACTGCACCGGGTTGTGAACGGAAAAGTCCAGGGACGCGGATCTTGCACCGACCTCTGAGGGATATCTCGGCCTCGACATGACTGGCAGGTCTCGTCATCATGCAACATTCAGGGCACTATGAGCGTGAGTCTGTTGCTCGAAAATTGGAAAACGTTACCTGATTACGCTGGGGAGGGTATTGAGCGCTTGGAGAGGAGAAAGGGGATTTTTTCCTCCGCCACTGAGGTAATAGCTACAAAACGTTGGAAGACGGCTCTCGAACCGTGGAAAGACACGGCAGGCAGTGTAATAGCTCGTCCGATAGGAATTGTTTTATTTAGTGGAAAAGTGCCAACTAAATTTCTACTAAATTTCTCAAGGAGTTAGGAATATACGACCGTGCATTACGGTAATGTTTGGGAGATTTTTGTAATGAAACGTTATCTATTTTACTGGGACAAAAAGGACGGACAGGGAAGAGAAAGCAGGGGATCAGACGGGCAGATTGTTGAATTTTACGGATTGTTAACCCCATCTTGTCATCCAGGGTTTAGAGGAATCAGCCGTGGAGGATGATAGGAATCCTGGTGTGGCCACGAATGGTGGGAATGCGTTTCCTATCTCGGCATTCTAATCCTGGAAAGAGAGGAGCGTGCTGGAAAAATGAGCTGACTCCTGAAAAAAAACTTCCGCAAAGATACTCCTGCCTACTGATGAGAACCGGGTGGGGAAATGGTGTGCCAAAGAGACGCTTGGAGACACTAAAGCCCAGCTGAGAAAGACACTGGGTGGAAGAGGGAGAGAGAGAGAGAGAAAAATGGTATGTAAAATGCCCGGCTGTAAGTTCTTCTATCACAAGGGGAAGAAGAATGAGATGGTGGAAAGACTAGATGGTCGAAGACGGATGTAAACTAAAGCGTAGAGAAAGCAGGGCAGAATACTTAAGGAAGCGGAGAAAGCAGTGGAGAAAGCTATTGGAACTCGTAAGAAATCATGTGAGATGCGGAGAAAGCAAGGAGGAAGTGGGAATGAGTAAGGTGGTAATGGCAACATGGTTGGTGGCATGCGAGCCATGGGCTTCTGTGATGCGATGCTAAGGCTGGAAAAGAATCTGAGAAAAGTATAGGAAGGATACGGGGAACCCTCAATGCAAAAGGATAAGATGATATAGTTTGGCGGTAACAAAGTGCCGGGTGAAAGTGCACCGCTCAAGAATGATGTAGCTGGGAAGAAGAAGAGCATCAGCTACATGCATGCTAAGAACAAAAAACACGAGGAGAAAGTATCGCGGGTAGCAGACAAGGATCGGAAAGCCGTAGGCAAAAGACGTTGGTG
Source organism: Sminthurides bifidus (assembly GCA_009872375.1). Taxonomy (NCBI): domain Eukaryota; kingdom Metazoa; phylum Arthropoda; class Collembola; order Symphypleona; family Sminthurididae; genus Sminthurides; species Sminthurides bifidus. The sequence goes on along the minus strand of VRMD01001809.1, from coordinate 2,879 downwards.
AAAGTACGGGCCGGGTGACACTTAAAAGCCGAGTTTGAATCTCTGGAGATATGCATAGCTCGGGAGGTAGACGAGGTTCGAGCGAGGCAGAGTAGGAGAAAGCGGGTGAAAGTTACTGGCAGATTGACGAATGAGGGCAATTGAATGGAAGCAGTGTTTGATATAGTTGAGAATGGAATTTTCACCTCGTAGAATATATTTTTCTCCACGAAGGAAAGACATTGTCGCGCAGCTGTGGGCCCTGGTTCGGAGAATCTAAGAAGCAGGGCTATTAATCATCGGCAGATTATGAATTTTTAACCAAATCCTAAAAGTTATTCACCTCTTCATGTGCGTGTTACCACCTATCATCACGTCGTATCACGTCACTACAGCCATACAAACTGCGGATTAATTATACCCCGTGATGAAGGAAGAAGAAATGGGTCGGAAAATATTCTCATCTCTCCTGGCGCCAATCCCAGCTATCGATTCGAGCTGAGACTGAGCTCGGTACGAGAATATGTCACTTTTCCTGGGATCCAGTCCATTTTTTCAGGAATTTGCAGTAGAGCTCGGATTGTAACGACGTTCTGTCCTACATAAAGTTACGGAGTTTTATTCCAGTTCATCCTTTCTCCTCCTCCAAAAATATTTAAGGGAAAGACAAATCCACGAGTGGTTATTCACTAGAGAATTGCACTAGGCCCTGGAAAATATGAGTAAGAAATATACAGAGTCTTGCGCTCCACCATGTCAAATGACTAGAGAACTTGTCGCGGCATGCGGTGAAAGTGAGTGAATGGAGAAAGCAGGCACTTGAAGCTCTGTCCACTCCTCAATAAAATCCAGCATGGGACGTGTATCCAGCTGAAGGAGTTAATTCTTCCGTGGACATTCGACACGACGCCTGATTCTCCATACCACCAACTTTCACTTTCACCAGTTTGCTCCCAGTTTGCTATTTTGAATAAGTGGAGCAATGGTGAACACGAGCTGTGTGTAGGGGTTTCAACAAGTATGTAGTAGCCACAGCTGCATCTTTTTAAACGCATATCAAAGTGAAAGTTTGCAAAGTAGCGGTGCTTGACTCTACAGCGCCTCTTCAAAAGCGATCATCGATAATGCATAAGTCAACGGCTGCTACAAGTTCCTTTTCAGTGAATGGATTCTGGTCTATGAAACTTTCTCTTGTGATCCAGACAGGCCTTTCAATTTTGCCAAGTGCTTCACATCCTTTTCCTTGCTTTGACACATAACGGCGATTAGTAGCTCTCGCAAAAAAATTAAGTATGCGAATAAACTGGTTTTGTTTTTAGGAGCAGTGGATTTTTTCAAGAAAGTGGATTCATTAATAGCAATTTATTGTATCCTTGAATTGATTATTGCATTAAAGAAAAGATGAAGCCTGAGCTAGGCTGAACTTTCTCTTTTCGATCATCCGTCTCTATGAATCCATCCCTGGAGAAAGTAGAACTGAATGAATTAGATACTCGGACATTTCTTGCTNAGATGAAGCCTGAGCTAGGCTGAACTTTCTCTTTTCGATCATCCGTCTCTATGAATCCATCCCTGGAGAAAGTAGAACTGAATGAATTAGATACTCGGACATTTCTTGCTTCTTGTGCCCGTTCTATCTGCGGATCTAATCGAAGGAAAAAATACTCCGAACAATAACACATGTGTTCCTTGAAAGCGGATCAAATTTTCCTCCCGTTCCCCAGAGATAAATTAGGATATACATGAAATTGCCTCTTCTTTCCCAGATATCACTCAAATGCAGGCAGCTAGTGTAGCAATGTAAGCTATTGATTCAATTCCGGGTGCTTTCACCAGTTTCTGCACGTCAGAACCGCTTTCACCCTTTAGCTCCACCATGGGATTAGAGTCCGTCTTCTATGTATCGTAATCCGACCTCAGAGCCTGCGAAGGAGGATAAGTAACTCGGTATGGTGGAAGGAAGAAGCGCCTTTCGGATCTTGATCCTCTCATGCTTCAAAGTTAATATGACGCACGAAGACCTTAATTTATTTAGATGCCGCCAAAGCTATGATGGTATTCAGCCAGCAATGTTTCGTATTTCATGCAACGTGAGTATAACCTGAGAGGCAGGCCTTTCTCTTCCCTAATAAGTATCGCTGGCTAATCCATCAGGTTGAGAAACTAGGGCAAAGAAATATTTCTAATGAAAATGTTCCTTCGAATTTGTTTCTACTTCTGTTCAGCCTTTCGTAAACTCATTCTCCCAACTCGGAAAGACGATATGGCGTTTAATCTCATGAAAGACTGATCTCTCCGACATGGGGTCGGAAGTCCTGGTGCAAAAAGTGTACGAGGAGAAAGTTATCTTTCTCCTCCTCCTCGTGCGATTTCAAAACACGAAGGATTGCTGCAGTGTTGTAGTTGATTTGAAATTGTCTCGACGTGGAGCGTCGCTAAATTTTGTACTCTGAGCAAAGACAGAGGAATCAGCGGACTGGAAGTTGAGTGAAAGCACGGTCAAACATTTGCTACATCCGGTAAGACATCTGCAGTGTTTCATCGCTTCCCTCCGACGCAAAGTTAATACAGCATCCGGTTCTGAGCAACTGCCTGGGTTTTCATCTCGGGGTTACCGCATCCGCCTTCACGGCCTTTCGCCACGCAGTATTCTTATCTGTGAAACAAGAGCTCGTGCATACTGGCTTGCGTATAACCTCAATTTGAAGAGGTTAAGGGATTTATCTCCCGGGTGAAAGCATACCCGTTGCAACAGGCCCGTAGAAATTTTCGGTGAAAGCAAAACCACGCTCAAGCTCAACCAGACCCTACTTTCTCCACATCCCAAGTTTGTCTTTCTGATATTACGAAATTGAATGAATTCGCGTAGGATAGCTTCCCTCGCTGTTTCTGTATAACTA